>LR751052.1:0-55197 GCA_902729485.2 Mus minutoides | reverse complement strand
TACCCAAGGAGAAACCAATATGGTAGAGTGAGACTTTAGCAGATGAGCAGGGTATACGTTACTTAGTCCAAGCCTTAAAACATAATCATGGCTTAGCTCTGACTTCATAAAATAGAACAATAGTATTCATAAAGCCTTTGTCAAGGAACAAGTGTACTTGTGATCTTCAAAAGAAGAGGATTATAGCCCTGAGAGGTCCCTGTTAACTCTCCACACTGTTTGCAAGCTTTAGTTTAATGAGTTGTCCACCCAAAAATGCTGGAGAACTGCAGAAACCATGTAGGAACCAACTAGTCAGGCCCTTCCATGGCATAATGAAGATATATGCAGTAGCAGGAGACTTAGGGTGGCCCCAGGTTGATAATGTAAATCAAGGAATAAAAATGGCAACCTTCTGTTTCAAAAGAAGTAAAGCTATAGATCACAGCTAATTTCCGAGGTTGCAATGCATGCGGTGTGCTTAAAACTCCAAACCTCTGCGATCACTGATCATGGTGAAATTAAACACATATATCATCTTAACAATATCTCCCAGAAGACTGTGAGCTTGAAAATGGAAAAAGGAATTAAAGACAATGCATTTGTATTTGTGTTCCTCTGTCTCAGGTTCAATTATTTTTTCCCATAGAAATTTATGTTTTCTATCACACAAGCATTGATCAGCTTTTTAATAGACTTTACTATTTTAAAAAAATGAACTCTAAAGATCATAAACTCAACAGCTCCTGTTTATCTAATTTTCTAAAGGGATATATCTAATAATCCATTTCAAAATACTAAGTTATTATGCAAAGGATAGGATACATTTTTGCTTTATTAAAGCTATATTCAGAAGACAATCACATGTGAGAAAGGAACTTCATTTCAAGAAAAATTTGTCACTTACATGGAAGCTGTAGCCTGTCAGAAAGTAACAGGTCAGCTGACAGAGACAATGTCAGCTCAGCATTCCTCCTCCAATATGAACTAATTCATCACACAAGGCTCATATTTTAGTAAGAGAAACAAAAAAGAAGGAAAGCAAACTGTATTTTGAATTATATCGTTATATACATATATATGTATCTTTATAATACGTCAAATGTGATTGTACTAAGATATTTTTATTCAATGTCTATTCTAAAACATACACACTTTTTTTTTAATTCACAGAGTTCTAACTTAACTATTCTGTTAATTAACTCTTCAAGCTTTGTTTAGGACAAAAATGCGTCTTTGTTTTGCACAGTGTAAAGACTTCCTTTCTCTCAGGCATGTAAGAACTAATGTTTTGTGCGTGCATGTATTGGCTTGTTTTTCCAGAAAACATTTAAAATAACTCTTGTCCAGCTAAGAATAATTATGTCTTGGCCAAAACCAAACCATGTGTTGGATGTTGGCTCCCCTAGATCATGACATATAACCGGTGTTACATGTGTCTGAATTGGAGCCAATGCACACTTTGATGTCTGCAGCAATAGAATTCCCTAACAATACCTATTGTAAGCTGTATATGACCATATTAGGGGAAAGGAATTGTAATTCAGTAAAAATAATACAATTTAGAGTCATCATCTTACAGCAACATAATGCCAGTGTTCAATTTATATTATAAATACAAAATTTACAAAAATATATATTAATATACTATTCTACATAGAATCCCAAAATACAAAAACACAATATAGGCATTGTAGACATTTTCCTCTCAATTTCTTTATTCTTAATAATTCAAAGTAAAAATTATATTTCTACCAAAGAAAAAATTCTAAATAAAAATTCATATACTAATATTGCTCAAGAATGTTGTATTATTTCCTGTATAGTTTAGAGTTGTCTACTGAGAGACTTTAGTCGTACTTATCCAAACTTACCAACAGCCATCACATGATTACTAGAAAGGTAATTACTAGAAAACCACATCAAGTTACAATAATCTGCTATGTTTTCACATATTCACTAATATAAAATATTAAGATCTTCAGAAAACTTTTGCAGGCATCACATCCATTCTGCAATATTTTCTATAGCAGTATACATTTCCTTAAAAAAAAAAAACCACAGTTTATTTTATTTTGAGTAAGATACTAATTAACTGGATTTTGCAAAAACTTGCAAATATCCTTTAACTTCACCAATGCTTTGGTTGTCAAACTTTGTAATGCTGCAACCCTTTAACACAGTTCCTCATATTGTGGTGACTCCAGCAATAAAATTATTTCACCAATAGTTCTTAACTGTAATTTTGACTCTATTATGAATCATAGTATAAATACCTAATATGCAAGATATCTGATACGTGACCCCCGTGAAAGGATCCTTGACCTCCAAAGGGGTCACAAGCCCCAAGCTGCAAACCATTGTTCTAATGCCTTTTAGATCAATAAAAATTCATTTCACATATGGCCAATAAGAATCTTCTTTCCAGATTTTTTTCTTTATTAGTGATGTAGCTTTTCCTACTGTTATATGAATATAATGCTTAAAAAGTGAAGTACAGCACAGTCCACAGACATCTGTATGTCCAATGCTCTTAAAGACTCAATGACAGGATGTTCCAACACTGTTCCTTTCTCCTTTGGATAGTGTCACGTTAAATTCTCTAGTTAGTTGTCCTTAAACTTTGAAAATGATTTAGTGGACAGCCTTGTCTTTCCCCTAATTTTACTGGGATTGCTCTAAGTTTCTCTCCATTTAATTTGATGTTGACTATTGGCTTGCTTATATTATGTTTAGGTATTTGGCATGAAAAGCTGAGTTCTCTAAGACTTTTAATATGAACGGGTGTTGGATTTTGTCAAAAACTTTTTCAGCATTAAATGAAATGCTCATTAATTCTCTTTCACTTTGTTTGTATAGTGGATTATATCGATGGATTTTTATATATTGAACCATCCCTGTAACCCTGGAATGAACCTTACTTGTTGATGGTGAAAAAAAATTTTGATGTGTTCTTGGATTCTGTTTGAAAGAATTTTATTGAGTATTTTTGCATTGATGTTCACAAGTAAAATTGGTATGATATACACTTTATTTTGAGCCTTTGTGTGGTTTAGTTTTCAGGGTGACTACCTAATTCATGGTAGTGTTCTTTCTGTTTCTGTTTTGTGGAATAGCTTGAATAGTATAGGTATTAGCTCTTCTTTGAAAGCCTGCACTAAAACCAGATGACTCTGGGCTTTTTTGGGGGGGGGGGATTTTTTAATGGATGTTTCTATTACCTTATGGGTTATATGAATGTTTTGATATTTTACCTGTCTTTGATTTAACTTTGGTAAGTGATATATTTCTAGAAAATCATCTATTTAATTTATACTTTCCAGTTTTATGAAATACAGGCTTTTGAAGTAAGACCTGCTGATTTTTAAATTTTCTTTATTTTCTGTGGTTGTGTCCCTTTTCATTTCTGATTTTGTTAATTGGAAATTAAATGTTAACTTTCTCTGTGTTTTTTAGTTAGTTTGTCTAAGAGCTGGTCTATCTTGTTTTTCTCAAAGAAACAGCTCTTAGCATTTTGATTCTTTGTATTATTCTCTGTGTTTCTAATTGGTTGATTTTTAGCTCTGAGTTTGATTATTTCCTGTCATATGTTCCTCCTGGTATGTTTTCTTCTTTTTGTTCTAGAACCTTCAGGATTGCTGTTAATTTGCTAGTATGAGATCACTCCAATTTCTTTATGAAATTAGTACTATGAATTTTCTCTTAGCACTGCTTTCATTTTGTCCCATAAATTTGGGTATAGTGCACCTGCATTGTCATTGAATTCTAAAGTCTTTAAAATCTTTATGCCTTTCCTGACCAAGTGATTATTGCAAAAGTCCAAGTGAGGATACTTGAATTCCACTTAGAATGGAAAATAATGGAGTCATAAGGCAGAGGGAGGAAGGTAACTGGATGGGAGAGGGGATGAGGAGGAATATGCAGCTTTCAGTATCAGATGTGGGGGAAGACAGGAGAGTGGAACAGAGAGGCAGGAGAACCAACAGAAATCTTCAACTCCTTGGCAGGGGAATGTCTAGGAAGCTCCAGAAACCTGACATAGCGGATGCTACCAGGAGTCAATGCGGGTGACCTTAGAGGAGATGCCTAACAATGAGGACATGAAACAAGAAGAGACCACCTCCTATAGTCAGAGAGGATCCCCAGTGGAGGGATAAGGACACCAATCCAACTACAAACTATTGACCCAAAATTTGACCTGCCTAAAAGCAACAGAGGGATAAAGATGGAGTTGAGACTGAAGGAATGGACAACCAATCATGTCCCTAATGTGACCCACATCCCATTGACACCAATCCCTGAAACCGTTAATGATACACTGTTATGCTTGTAGATGGGAGCCAAGTATAACTGTCCTCTCTCAAGCGGCTAACTGAAATGGATGCAGATATCCACAGCCAAACATTAGAAAGAGGTCAGGGACTCTTATGGAAGAACTGGGGAAAGGATTAAAGGCCCTGAAGGAGATAGCATCTCCATAAGAAGACCAACAGTGTCAATTAACCTAGACACTGGGTCACTCAGAGGCTGAGCTATCAACCAATGAGCATACACAAGCTGGAAGGCCCCCAGCACATAGGACTGTCTTGTCTGGCCACAGTGGAAGGAATGCATCCAATCCTGCAGAGTCTTAATGGGAAAAGTTGGGAGGACACCCAGGGAGGGTGTACCTCTAAGTGGAGAGGGAGAGGGGATGGGTGGAGGGACTTTGTAAGAGAGAGACTGGGAGGGGGGAAGTGTTTGGGATATAACTAAATAAACAAGTAAATAAATAAACAAATAAACAGAAAAAATGAATTAATGTAGTCTTGGTGATCCATCTCCTGATTTACACTATAGAATTCTGATTAAAATTCACGCAAGACAATCATTATGAAATAATCAGAAAGCAAAGAAGAATGCAAGGCAATATATTCAGAGAGATTAATTTAGTAAATCCAAGGATTAAACATGTGAACCAAATTTTGAGAGCATAATTGCACAATACTGGAATGATAGGCCTTAGAATAATAAACTGCTAAATACAACAGTTTTGCTTAATGGATGTTGAAGCATTTTCAGTTATTTATAATCATAATTTCTCAGTAAAATGAAGAGGTGCTGTTTGTTGTAATAATGTAACATAGGAAAACAACATAAAGGCTTTGATGCCTTCCTTGAAATTAAAGGGAACAATATTAATTAATTTGAAGAGACATCCTTACTGATGCTTAATGACATCTTTCTACTACTTTGATCGTCTCTAATACCCTTTGAAGATTCTAGACAGTTCTCAAGTGAAAATAATTGTTGAAATTGCAGGTACAGTTACCTATATGCATGTGTGTATAAGCACATATAAATACGTTTTGCATTTAATACATAGAAATATGTGCATGGTCTGTTTTTATGAAGGTCATGTGTAGGGTCCTTTCAAGTTGGATGCATCACTTCTAAGTCTTTGTCAGCTCAATGCGTTGCATCCTTCCTGTCGCTGATAATGTCACTGACTCCAAGTCTTCTTTCTTGTTAATATTATCTAAATAGGGACTTGGGACTAGAGAACAGGTCTAAATTTAGTATGCTAGGATAGATTTTTTTTAACAAATCTATTGAAAGACAGCAGTGCTTTTAATATTTTGTAAGATAAATGTCTTCTCATTTTTTATTATTAGACTTTTATAGTTTGAATTTAAGTATAGTCATAGCATTTTGATACTTTTTTCTTTTTTATTAGATATTTTCTTCATTTACATTTCAATTGCTATCCTGAAAGTCCCCTATACCCTCCCCCATCCCCCGCCCTGCTCCCCTACCCACCCACTCCCACATCTTGGCCCCGAGGTTCCCCTGTACAGGGGCATATAAAGTTTGCAAGACCAAGGGGCCTCTCTTCCCAGTGATCACCGACTAGGCCATCTTCTGCTACATATGCAGCTAGAGACACGAGCTCTAGGAGTACTGGTTAGTTCATATTGTTGTTCAACCTATAGGGTTGGAGACCTCCTCCATTGGGAACCCTATGTTCCATCCAATAGCTAACTGTGAGCGTCCACTTCTGTGTTTGCAAGGCACTGGCATAGCCTCACATGAGACAGCTATATCAGGGCCCTTTCAGCAAAATCTTGCTGGCATATGCAATAGTGCCTGCATTTGGTGGCTGATTTGGGGATGGATCCCTGGCTGCAGCAGTCACTGGTTGGTCCATCCTTTTCTCTCAGCTCCAAAATTCCTAGGCAAATGGATGGATCTGGAGGGTATCATCCTGAGTGAGGTAACCCAATCACAAAAGAACTCACATAACATGTACTCACTGATAAGTGGATATTAGCCCAGAAACTTCGAATACCCAAGATACAATTTGCGAAACACATGAAACTCAAGAAGAACTAAGTCCAAAATGTGGATACTTTGACCCTTCTTAGAATTAGGAACAAAACGCACATGTCTTCTCATTTTTATACTTTCTTCTTTCCTAAAATTTTCATTAATTTTTTGCAAATTTTATAATCACAAAATTCATTTACCTCAGCCACCAAAAACTAAATGCATTTTATTCTTTCTAGCAGTTATAGCTTTATTAAAAACACTTTGCAAATTTGTCACTTTAGTGGGCAGCTTTGCTTGATTAATTATAAAGTGTTAATATTTCTTGAGACTAGATATTCTCTCCATACTGTTTCCTTATGGCTCCAATGTGTTCTGATGGTTCACAGTACCGATTATACACAAAGAAAACCCAAACTGACACTCAAGACTTTACCATCTCATATTTATTGTGTATTCTGGTAATCCTTTAAGCATATGACCACTTCTACATAAGCAGAGAATCTTATTTAGGAAACCACCATTTTGTTTGTTTGTTTGTTTGTTTGTTTTGTTTTGTTTTTTGCAATAACAGATTTATCTAGTCAAGGTTGTCCTTCATCATCCCTCATCTTCCCACCAGAAAAGCTCTGATGACAGAAAAATTAGAGTGTCAGTCTACATTGAATATGTTCTACATAGTCTTTTTCAGGAATCAGTTCATCAACCAATTACCTATTTAATATGTTGCTACAATTTCAGCATATAACAGAAATAATATATATACTTCAGAACGCCAAGATTACATACCACTACAATCCACTAAATTTTGTAAACTATGGGCTAGCTCTACCAGTGTTATAGTGGGAGAGAGACAATGAGGACTTCTGAGAGACAACCATTATTTTTAAGGGTTTAAGAAACAGTGAGTGTTTAAACTCCTGCAAAACCACAAAGAATGTTTTCTGGAGCACTCCGGCTGATACTAATAAACCCACATCTTTTCTTGTACTTCATATTGCTAATTTCATAGGAAATTCTCTGCACTCTATCTCTCATTTTACACCTGCATCATAAACTTATCACATCTGAGTATTCAGGAAGTATATTGTTGGTGTCGCTGTCAATGTGAAAGACAGTTACTATTTGTATTACAAAGATGAATTACATCATAAAAGTGTTTACAAAAGAAAAAAAGACAAAGGAATTAACTTGACAAATATTTCCTCTCGGAAAGCAAGAGAACAATAGATTTCACATAATGAGGTATAGATTACCAACAGTGTCAAATATATGCTTTCTTATTTTTCTTATTGCCCTAGTTTGTAAAATCATGGTGTTCATAAAATATCTTGATAATTAAAGATGGCTGAAAAATAGTTCAACTCTAAATAACAATTTATTTTCATCCTTGTATATGTATATGCGAGCACATACATATGATATATATGAAAAATATACATATGTAAGATAAAATATGCATCAAGTGTTTAGTTATTATATTTTAAACTTATAGCTTATCTGTTAAGTCTATAACTCATAATAATTATATTTGAACAATATAGACATTTTCGTTCTGCTCATATAGAAAGATATTGGCCTAAAAAATTTTGGACACTAGCATAGAAAATGCCAAGATTTGTAAAGTATGGAAGTGGTCAGGGGATATTGGAAAGCTGATGGCAAAGCTTTATTCCACAGACCAGCAGGATCTGGGCCCTGGAATAACCCTGACTCTGTTTTATCAAAAGACTGAGTGAGGCAGAGCTGAAACTTGGAGGCATGAGGACAGCTTGAGGATTAAGGGTCCATGATCGCAAGGATGTATGACAGTAAGCAGTGGGAACAGGAGGGTAAATGATCACATTTCAAGGACAAACAGGAATCAGAGAGAAAACTGGTATTGAAACAAGCCGATAAACTCTCAAAGTCCATCCTCAGTGACAGATTTACTACAGCAAGGTTCCATTTCCCCAAAATTTCATAACCCCCAAACAGCTCCACAAGCTGGAGATCAAGTGTTCAAATACATGAGTCTACAGGGTACATTCCTCATTCAAACCACTATAAAGAGCATGAGGTTAGGAGGAGGGAGGGAAACTGAGGTAGATCTGTGTGCTTTTAGGGGGAGCAATGGGAAGGTAGATATGATAAAGACACATTGTATGAAATTCTCAAATAATTTTTAGAATATCATATATATATTTATTAATGTATGATACTGGCATTGACATTCAGATAAGGCAAATATAATACAAAAACTACGTGAATGACCTGATTTGCCAATAAAACATACGTCATAGGTCACAGAACAAGAAATGAATTTATCTAGGCCACAGTAGGACATCTCCACCAAAACTCAGGTGTCATTAACATGATACCTGTTAGGTCAGAAGGCAGGGACTATTAAATGTAAAGCCATGAGAGTCTCCTCACACATGAGATAAGGCACCTTCATAAAACACTTGACAAATGTAATCACATTCCTTTGCCTCCTGCCTTCTTCCATGAGAAAGTTCACTTTTCATCTCCCTAGCATGTGACCTTTAAGAGACCATCGTGGAATGACAATAGTCTCACCAGATCATGAGCCTTCCAACATCTTGATCATGGACTTTCCAGTTTTCAGAACAGTAAGAAATAAAGTTCTGTTATTTATAAACTTCCTAATCTGTGGTTATTGCCAAAACAGTACAAATAGGACAAGACATTCACCATTACAGTATGTCTGTCAATACATAATTTGTGGAATGACATGAGACTACTTTAAGTAACGATTTAAGGCTGGTCTGTCTCTGAGAGACAAAAGAAAAAGCAAGCCATCCCATGCTTTCCCTGTTCTTAACAGGGACGATTCTCCCTGCACATTCTTAAGTGTTCAATCCTGACTCGATGTCACTTTTCAAAATCACCCAATAAAGCACAAAAGAAGGCAGTATGTGAACAGAAATACCCTGATGTTATTTTGAGAACAGCATTAATAGAAACCATTCACCCATTTTATTAAAAAAAAAAAAAAAAGATAAAGACAGGGTAGACCCTCAGTAAATCATGAAAATGATGACCACAGTATCAAATGTTACAAATTCAATTAAAAGGCAGTATTATAGTTAGCGTTAATTGCCCACCTGATATGATTCAGAATCAATCATGAACCTGGCTTTTACAGAAGCTGTCTGAGTCAGGGTTACTTTTGCTGCAATGAAACATCATGACCAGCAGGACTTAAATGGAGAGGATTTAACTTTCTGCCACGTGTCTTTTCATCACCGAAAGATATCAGGTCAGAGATAGAAAAACAAAACAAAACAAAACAAAACAAAAAACAAACAACCCAAACCTAAATAAATAAATAAATAAATAACACCAAAAGACCTAAGCCAAGTACTTAAAGGGGGGGAAAGATGAGTTTTGAGGTATGGAAGGACATGTGATCAGTACTGAGGTATGAAAAGACACACATCAGAGGAATGAAGTATAACAATAGGTCATGAGCAACTACTGGCCATGAACTCACAAGGCACACAAAAGAATGTTTGAAACTCATTAGGAGGATAATTTGAAAAATAATGTAAAATTTCAACTTTTAGAATCTTTGTGCCGAACGCCGAACAAGTTTGCCTGCCATAGTTTTGCAGCTGCTTGAGGAGAATGGTGGCTATGAATCGGAGACACACAGATCATTGACTGTAACATGTTTACAATCAAGTGCTGCTTGGTTTTTATCAAGGCACAGCCAGGTAAAGCAGTATGAGACAAGAGTTATGTTCACTCTTGGTTGCAGAAGTTTCAGGCAGTGGTTTGAAGACTACACTGTGTTTTGGCTTGTGATGAGGCAGAGAATCACAGCAGATGGGATTGGTGGACTCTATCTAGCTCCACATGGCAAAGTCATCTAGAAACAGCAGAGGAGATCCAACCTACTATGGTTGGAGCTGCCTCTTTCACATTGGCTGCATAGGCTGCCTCACAGAAGGTACAGCTCACATTCAAAGCAGGGTTCCCCATGGTTTCTCAGATCATAATGGCATCTGGAAACCACTTTACAAATACCTCCAGACTGCACTTGGATCTTTTTACTCCCTCAGTGTCTTCTCATCACACAAAGAATCACTATTTTCACTGTCACCAGAAGCCCCTTTCCCCTATAGGGAGATAACAAAGTGTTATCTACCTGCATGGTTGTTAAAATAACGATGAGGAATACAAGACCAAGGAACCCAGGGTTTGTCAAAAGTTATAGCCATATTTGCCTCTTGCTCTACTGAAACTCATTACTCTATTTTAGAACATTCTTATTTAAATACCTTTGAGAATACAGCATGAAAAAGAATACAAATTAAAGAATAGCAAAGAAATGAAAAAAAAATTTAATCTGGAAATCAGAATTTTGAAGACTGGGTGTTGGCTGTATGAGAACCCCCTCTAGTATAAAATATTTCATTTATCTCTCAGCTTGAGGCTCCAGGTTCTTCTTGCTGATGGCTTATACACCTTCACACACACACACACACACACACTGCCTGTGTCCTATCACTTTCTTCTGTGTGTCCATTCAGACTTTCCCTTTTCTCACAACAGCTGGCATTGGGTTTGGTCCCATATGCAGTTGAAGATCATCTTTATAAGATTCTTACCTTCATTGCCTATGCAACCAACGTGGATATGAAGAAAACAAGAGGGATCCATCTCTGGACAAAGAGCTGCAATCAGTGGTTTTGCTGGCAGAAGAGTACATCATATCCAAGGATGAGATATCTGATATATTATCTGTCTTAGTCAGGGTTTCTATTCCTGCACAAACATCATGAAGCAAGTTGGGGAGGAAAGGGTTTATTCGGCTTACACTTCCATACAGCTGTTCATCACCAAGGAAGTCAGGACTGGAACTCAAGCAGGTCAGGAAGCAGGAGCTGATGCAGAGGCCATGGAGAGATGTTCCTTACTGGCTTGCTTCCCCTGGCTTGCTCAGCCTGCTCTCTTATAGAACCCAAGACTGCCAGCCCAGAGATGGTCCCACCCACAAGGGGCCTTTTCCCCTTGATCACTAATTGAGAAAATACCCCACAGCTGCATCTCATGAAGGCACTTCCCCAACTGAAGCTCCTTTCTCTGTGATAACCCAGCTGTGTCAAGTTGACACAAAAACCAACCAGTACATTATCCAATACCAAGTGGTCAGCCCTAAACACATGTCTTTATGAGCAACACTAAATGGATTTAACAAGTGCTTTGTGTGTGTGTGTGTGTGTGTGTGTGTGTGTGTGTGTGTGTGTGTGTAAATGTACCTATATAAAAAGGATACAGAAGGAGTTGGAAGGAAAAGAATGGGAAATTTCTATCTCAGAATAGTTCATTCAGGACTTCTCTTATGTTTTAAAAAGAAACCTGCACATTAAAATTACAGTTTGCCATCTAGTGAAAGAAATTCAAATTACATTTCATCCTCTAGGAGAAATAAGCTCTGAGATCTGGTCCCTGTATGGTAACTATGACATTAACATGATTTTTAACACACACTATGAATACACTCAGATGAGCATCTTTCTGCTAAAAAAAAAAAAAGCATTTTTAGAAACAATCACTTATTCCAATATTGGTATTAAATGAGTCCCTAGACTTCCATTTAAAATTTCTGACAAGGCTTCTGTCACCTTAATGGCCATGATGACACAGTTATCATTTTTTAAAATCTGCATGGGTTATAATTTCCCTTTTTTTTTCTTACTTTCACTATTTTCATAGTATATGCACAATAAAAGAAATGATAGGTTCATTTGAGACAAAAAAAAAAAAAGACTTTAAAAACTAAAGTCTGATTTAGAGCAAAATTGAGTGGGGAAATGCCAAGAGTCTCCATGCACTCCCTGCTCCCACACAGTAGAAGCTCCCAGTTGTCACCTTGCATCCTGCACAATGAACCACTGTAGCTCATACAACAAGGTAATTCTCCCTCTATCACTGTGCTGTCACTTTGGCTTCTGCTCATCCTGAGGTCTCACAAAGGGACAAGGATGAGTCTATCCCTGCAGAGCATGCAGAGGTTTCCCTGCCCTAAGATCCCCTCCCTCTGGCTTTTCCTGTATCACTCTCTCATAGTCAGCCTTAATCTATGTCTTCCCCATGAATGAGAAGGGATGGACATGGAAGACAGTGATAAACTGCTAAAACTCATCCATACTACAGAAATGGTTCAGCAAACTTAAAACAGTACAGTCAGTCAGCTCCCACTAGCTTGGATATTAAGGTCAAATTATGTCACAACTTTATTCAAGCAAGTATGGGTAATTTTAATAATAGAATCAAATAAAGAAATGTTTAAACGTGCCATAATAATTTTGTAGTTCTTAGGATTAAAAAATTTTGATTTTTGTGTCAAGAATTGAGCCTGTTGACGGTTAATCTTGAAGTGTTGGTTTTCTACAGTGAAGCTAGTGATACAGGACATTTCTACAAAGAAGTAAAAGAAACTGTATAGTTTCTTAACGTTGCACCATTGTTAGAAAACAACCATAATACATAACTCATTGTAGTATCTACCTACAACAATAAAACCTTTATTTTTATCTAAACCCACATTTCTGGGACAGCATAACACCAGCCCAGAAAAAGACTGACAGGAAAAGAACATCATTATTAATATTTTGTTCTATCTTACCTTGTTCCTTTAACATCTTGCACCACCATTTGAAAATCCGTGCAATAATTTGTGTTGAATACCTAAAAATCCTGCAGAGAGTAAAAATGTTTATCCTAATAATATGAATGAGAGCTACATGTATTTTTCAAATCTTCTATAAAAGCTATAAAATTATTTCCAAAGAAAATTTCCCAGAGAGATGATTACATATTAGAGGTTTTTGTAAGCCAAGTACATACTTAAGATATAACCTTTATTTTCAACTTAAGTGCATAAATTATCTAGAACTAAAATATTAAATTTGTTTTTAACATGAGATGATATTATTTTGGGTTTTCAAGTATTAGCTAATACGGCAAGGCCTTAACCCTGATATCTTAAAAACATTCAAATAATAATCACAGAAAGAATGGGACATTGCTGTAGTGGTTTTTCATCTGTGCAGACAAAGCATCCATTTTCCTAGCTGCTGAGGGTATCACAAACAGTTGACTATTGTCTCTGACTTTCATCTGGTTTTTGGTGAAATCTCAACCCAGATCATACTGCCCCTCTCAGGGAAGAGCTCATACCAATAGGTAAGACAAACCTAACCTTGAATGACTATTTATACTTTTAGATGCTATGACAAATATCAGGGGGAAAATTATTAATATTTAGGTGGATCTGCCCTGTCTCTGTTGTTTGTTCACAATGTTGGACACTTCAGTTCATGTGAGCTTTTCCTACTTGTTGAGTTGAGCACCTTCCACAACAGTGGAGCTACAGTAGAGCAAGCAGCTTCCTTCATGAAAGAGAAGAACAGGGTAAGGAACTAAGGGAAGCCAGGACAAAATGTGGCCCTTTGGGACCTGCCCACAGGGATCTAGGAAGACTTCTAGCTGTGTCACATCCTAGAGTTCAAATCTTCCCCAAACAGCCACAACATGGAGATTAACACTACAGCCATGAACCTGTTAGTGGTAATTCTGTATTAAACTACAAGACAATGAGTTGATACCCTTCTCAAGAGTCATTCTAGCTCTAGATATCTTTCTTGGATTAATTGAATATTCTAATAGTTCTTTGTTTCAAATCTTTAGAATCTTATGCTTCACTTCTTTATTGTGGTGTTTCCTGTTTGAAATCCTTAAGTAATATTCAAGAAATTTGATAAAATATTAATCTCAATAAACTGAACTCTGACTTCTTAATCATTTATCAACATTCCTAGAAAGAAAGCCAGGGTTTTGAGAAAGAAATTTTGATACAGTTCCCTACCTTTTAACCATGATCCATTTAATTGACACCCTTTAAGATCATTTAAACCCAACAAACAAACCAAAAGCAAATAACCTCAGGATATTCAACTATGGCATAGTATTTCTCTTGAAGGAGAAAGTCACATCTAAATAATACACTCAGGACTTCCAAGAAGGGAACTTGCTAGTAAAACAACACCAATATTTTGTCTCCATGCATGACTATAGAATTTAGACTGAATACTAAATGAATACAAATCATATACTTTGTCTTTTTATATTTACAAATTTGTGAAAAATTATGTCTAAGATATATGTGAAAACACAAAAGTTTGGATAGGAATCAAAAGATTAAAGATAATTTTAGTTAGTACTAAATTTACTTCAGTTCATTTTGTATCACTTTTAATACAGTTCATGATTTTCCTCTCCTACAAGTCATCCCAGATATTCTCCCACATCCCTACCAACACAATTTCATGTTCTCCCTCTATCTCTCTCAAAACAAACCAACTGAACAAACAAGCAAACAGTGAAAGTTTTTAAAATGCCAAAGCAAAGCAAAATAAATCCCTATGGAGTTAAGCACGGGACCTGCCCAAAGTGTATCATCTGGAACTCCATTTGACAAAATTATCTTCTCACCAGCAGGTATCAATTGCAAATAACTTCTTAGTTACAGGTGAGACCTTTTGTCTACTTCTCCCTCTCAATGTAAGAACCCCATCCGGATTGAATCTTGAAGGTCCTATGCATAATGTCACAGTTTCTGTGGGTTCCTGTGTGCCTCAGTCCTGATGTGTTTAGAAGACACAATTTCCTTAGAGTCCATTATTTATGGCTCTTACAATCTTTCTTTTTCTTCAGAGATTCTTTAGCCCTGTGGGGAAGTTTTGATGAAAACATTCCACTGAGGACTGTGTGCTCCATGTTTCTAGCTCACTGCTCCTTGTACAGTTGTGGGTCTCTGTGTCAGCTCGCAGTTACAGTAAGGAGTTGCTCTAGTGGGGTTGAGTGAGGCACTGAGTAGTTATTCAACTGACTTGAGTGTTCCAAATGATGTTCTAACAGGACTAGATCAACCAAAAGAATGTCCAAATCAACCCACAAGAGTGAATTTCATTTAAAGACATACCATTTAAATGTGTGTGTGTGTGTGTGTGTAGTTTTATCTTGTGATACTGCTGGATAAATACATTTCTTTTAATGTTCATACAATCCCTAAGAGCTCTTCACAAAAGCACAAAGGAAAGGTATAACAAAGTTTATACTAACTAAAAAACGTTAATTAAGAATGGAACATTTATCTGTCAAATTGATGTGAAGAAAATAGTAATCCCCAGAAGTTTTAGGAGGCCCTGCAGCCATCTATTCTTATTTGCTTTTAATGAATAGGTAAACCAAGCTGGGATGCTTCCAAATAACTTACTGAGACAGTTCCATCTTTTAAACTCATCACTGAGGCCAAAGTATCTATTACAAACAGAAAAGGAAAGAAAAAAGAATATCTCATATACTCTTTTTATTTAGTTCTTTTTTTTTTTTTCATTTTAAAGGAGAAACTATACAGAGAACAGCAAATATTTTTCGTTAATCCTTCCTAGGAGTAAGAAGCTACCTCAGATCAATGCCATATGATATTGTATTTCTAACCCAAAGTAGTCTAATGTAGGTTCTGACATAGGATTCACCTGCTTTGCTACTCTTGAAAACCATTAATATTTAACTTAATACATTTTGAATTAACTATCACAGCAGTCAGTGCTCCAGGGACAGTATGCTTAAATTCACAGGAGACACCACAGATTGCTAAAGGATATTGTCTTCTTTCTAACATAACAACTACTCCCCAATTTTTGATGTGGTGTGTGTGTGTGTGTGTGTGTGTGTGTGTGTGTTCATATTATATAGTTGCAGTGATGAACAAGAAAACTCAAGATAATGTATAGAATGACAATAATTAAAAACAATAACTTTTTTTCAGCATGTACTTCTTTTCTGTTAAAAAGCCATTGGTAAAACAAAATCAGAGCCCCACAGAAATCAATACCCAGCTGGTTTGTGTCCCCTCAGAGCTGAGCTCACACTTTTTTGGTCACTAATTGTATTGACAGCTGGTATTTCCTACCCTGAGACAATTTATTTTATCTCCACATATTTATTGAAATGCACCTTGTTTGGTATTGACCCGACAGCAGTGGGAAGCAGTGGATAATGGTGAAATCCCTGGAGCCTTGACAGAAGGTTTCAGTATTGAGCTTCGCTGACAGCATTAGGTCCCACAGCGCACATAAGACAAGGGGACAGCAGTCTCTGCAGGCAAATGAAAAGGTGTCTGAATTAAAGGGACATGCAGAAATTCATATACAATTCTGTGTTTAGTTCTTAAATTCAAGCATAAGATTTCCCCACCTGCAAAATTACTGTCCAGGTATCAAATCAGGGCGTATGGAATATCAAATGTGTGCACTGCTAACTGCAGACAGCATTAGCCAAGGATAGTTTCAGGGTTCACCTGTTTCTAAATTCAAGATGCTATCCATAAAACTATACTATAGTATAAACTCTAAACAGTTATACAAAATGTTATCACTGAATATAGAGATTATATTCTATTTAGAACAATGAACTTTTCCTTTTCTTTTTTGGGGTAGTTGGTTTTGTCTTGTCTTATCTGTTTTGGTTTCATTTTTTTTTTCCATCCAGTTTTGGTTTTATTGAGATAGAGTTTTTTTTTTTTTCCTGTGCAGCCCTACAACTTGTTCTGTAGATCAGGCTTATCTCAAACTCAGAGATTCCCCTGCCTCTGCCTCCTGAGTACTGAGATTAAACACATGCACTAGCACTGTCCAGGAGAACAATGAACATTTAAATGGACTGTCTATGGCAAAATGTTGGTCACTAGTAACATTTTTAAGTGAGTTTTCAAACATTATATAATTAGAAAGAAATCTGTTTAAAAACAAGTATTACCTTCAGGTTGATGAAGTATCTCAGATACAAATAAAAATTAATTTATTATTATTATCATATTATTACTTAATAATATGATAATAATTAATAATAATGGTGGAGAGATGGCTCAGCAGATAAGATCAAATACTGATTGTGCAGAAGACATGAGTTTGGTTCCCACCACCCGTGCCATGCTGTTCACTACTGTCTACAACTTGTCTGCAGGAAATCTGATGGCCTCTTCTGGTTTCTATAAGCATGTGTACTTTCTTACACACACACACACACACACACACACACACACACACACACACACACACGTGCACATGCAACACACATGACAGGTGCTTACTGGCAGTTCCTCTTTACTTGCCTTCTCCTTAATTCTTTCTGCTCACAGGGAGCCCGTCCTTGGTTCTGGTTAACTGACTGCAGAGTAACAAAGTAGAGCAAAGGGGGCACTTCCCACAGGCTTCCTGTTCATTTGCTCTCCTGTTCTCCCACCCTTTTGTTCTCCCTTGGAGTGTTTGGTTCCCTGAAAGCCTTGAGACAGAAATCTCAGACAGAGATTTGCCTTCTTTTAGAGAAGCTGAAAATAAAACAACTTTTTCCCCACAAAAATCTTTCTCCTGAGTTGAAGATAAAGCAGTTAGCCAGTACGATTACATTCCCACTCTTTCTAGCCTACTCTATCTACCATGCACTCTGTCTGTCTCCTTCTTCCTTCTCATCTCAGATCATGTGCCTCTTCTCAACATGTGATCATTTCCAAACAGTGGTATAATTATATTATTTACCTGCTTAAAATTTTCAAATGACATTCACTTCTCTAGGAAAACAATGTTAAAAATCATTCAGTTAAAAAAAAAACAACTTTTATTGTAAGAATTCTATTTATATTCTTCAGTCTCATGAACAATCCTTATCTCAAACTTCAGGCTTGAACTGTCTGTTATAGGCATATTCAAAGTTGTCCCCAATAGTCCACAGCTTTGCATTATTCTCTTCTACTGAGTGACATAGAACCCATGACTTTCTATGGCCCTGGCATCATAGGGAAAATGTGATAAGAAATTGTACAAATCAGTCTGTTGGGTTTTACAAGATTCTATCTTAACAACTGCAGACTCACACTTGCTAACTGAAGAAGAGAATACTGCATTGTGAGAAAGCATATGAAATGCCTCTGGCCAGGAAAGCTAGTGCAACACTTAGTGAGGACACCCCATCCAATCAGAAGCAAGTCAAGGAAGAGCTAATCCAAATTAGCATGGGAAATTAATTCTGCCAAGAGCCTGAATATATTTGGGCATGAACCACTCCAGCCCCCCTGCATAGCTCCACATGAGAACAGCTTAATTCTAGGCTTAAGAGTTCATGAAATGAGAACTCAGCTAAAATACGCAGTCACCTAAATCACAAAAAAAAATAAATAGATGGTTTTTAAAGTATGTTGCTGTAGGCTATTGAATTTGTAGTGCTTTATGCAACAAAAGAAATTAATATCTGTCCAAAATCCCATAAAAATACAGTCATACCAATATCCATTTCTTCTACTACTTTTTGCCCCTCTACCTATAACTAAAGAACACTTGTTTATGACTGAAGTTCTATTTCTTAGCATCTCTTTGAAGATATATGTTCCTAGTTGAAAGTCTTGAATTAAATCCCATATTCTTATCACATATAATGGTCACATGTCAACTACAGTACACTTTGTAATTACTTTGTAATTACTTTTGTTCTCTGCCTCTTTTTTAGGTTGTACACACACAGAGAAAGATGTGAAAGTTATAGCTATGTGTCGTAGGCAAAGGGAATCTCCTATCACTAGTGAAAAGTGCTTGATGTATGTGTTGGTATTTTAAATGGCTAACAGACACTTTATTCATATTACTATCTTCAACCTGTGAATATAACCAGGAAATATGTGCTATGCAATTCTAACAGAACATAAATTAACAGGAGTGTTCATGAGATTAAAATTACTCTTACAATAAAATAATAGAGGACAAAGGTTAAAACAAGCATACCCTCCCATGCTATTTTTAAATCTTCATGAGGGATATCATACCTACTCTTTCTCTGATTAACAGCCAGATTTTATGTGTCATTTATTCTCTTATTCAATATAGCAAGGACAGTGAAATCTACAATGGAAATCATTATCCTCATGCCATATGTAACCCAACCAAGACTAACCACACTTTCCTTCTGATATGACATGAAGATATTAAGAAACAACATACCTTCCAGTTCACAAATCCAACCTGGGCAGATCAGGAACCCCAGTGTCCCCCCTCCAACACCCAGAGACAGTATGACTCCCTGGAGGTCATAACCAGGCTCACAGTTGAGAATCCCCACCCCATAAACAGGCAAGAAGCCTACAGACTAGTAAATATATTAGACAAGAAGAAAAAAATCCTCCCATCAAATAATAATTAAAATACCAAATACATTAAACACTGAAAGAATATTAAAAGCAGTAAGAGGAAAAGACCAAATAACATATAAAGCAGACTCAACAGAATTACACAAGACTTCTCAAAGAATATTATAAAAGCCCTAAGATCCTGGGAAGATGTCATACAAACACTAAGAGAAAACAAATGTCTTCCAAAGCTACTAGAACCAGTAAAACTCTCAATCACCATAGATGGAAACTAGGATGTTGGGAACAAAATAAAGAGGGCAGGGGAGAGCCCTGGAGAAGATGGGGAAAGGAAAAGTGGCCTAAGGTCCGGCCAGACTTCCTGTGCTCTGGGCAGGCAGGCACAGGCGTTGGGGGACTGCTGAGACGCTTTCCACACAGCCCCAGGTTAGTGTCTAATCCTCTGACCCATGCTGTAGGGAGTGGAGAAGGGGCAGCCCCTGATCTGGATACCCCAGGGCCACACCCTGTAGGAAGAGAGGTTCCTAACACTGACCAGAGTGCACAGCAGAATTTGAATTAGCAGAGACACTCTATGGTTTAAGAGATTTGTTATAGAAATGCAGGGAAAAGAGAGAAGGTAAAAGAGAGAGAGAAAGAGAGGGGGGAAGGCTAGAGAGAAAAAGAGAGAAGGAAGGAGAGAGGAGAGGAAAGAAAAAGACAAAGAGAAAGGGAAGAGGAGAGAAGTGAGAGAAGTGAGAAGTAAGAGCACAGAGGAATAAGAGTAAGAGAGCGAGGTGGGGGCTGAGCACCCCTTTTTATGGTCTTCACTGTTGCTAGGTAACTGGGGAGGAGTTTAGCCTGGAGGTCAGAAGTTGGGCCATTGCTCATGTGACTACTGACCATGCTTCTCTTGTGGGGGCTGTGGAAGTTGGTACCTTAGGCAGGGGCCAGTGTTCCAGGAGCATGAGAGAATGCCTACCATGTCATGTAGGTGAATTGTGACCATCAGGGTTCAGACAACAGCTTGATTGGAGACCAGCCTGCAATTCCCCACACTAAGATATTAGATCACCACTGAGTAAGGCTGGTCTTCAATAGCAACAAAACAGAGAGCCCACCTATTCATGAAAACTGAACAACTCTCTAATAAATAACTTAGTCAAGAAAGAAAGAAAGAAAGAAAGAAAGAAAGAAAGAAAGAAAGAAAGAAATTAAAGACTTTCTAGAATTGAATGAAAAGGAAGGCACAAATGTATGGGACTTAATCTTTAAGAAATACAATGAAAGCAGTGCTAAGAGGAAAACTCACAGCACTAAGTGACTTCATCAAGAAATAGGAGAGATCCTACACTGGGATTTAACAACACTCTGAAAGTTCTAGAACAAAGAAGCATACACAACCAAGAGGATTAGGTGGTAGGCAATAAACAAATTCAGAGTTGAGACCAACCAATTGGAAACAAAGAGAAGGATAAAAAGAATAAACAAAACTGAGACCTGTTTTGAGAAAATCAACAAGATAGAAACAGAAGAAACACCACCTAATTAAATCTATGAAACAAGAGTTATGTCGATAACTAAGCCCCACAAAAACCCAACAAAGAGAACCTCAGATCAATTTATATTATGATGAAAAATCCTCAACAAAATTTTCACAAACCGAATCCAAGAACACATCAAAATGATCATTCACCACAATCAAGGATAGTTCAATATACAAAAATCCATCAATGTAATCCACTATATTGTGACGCGCCTCCCTCGATCAGCAAGAAAGTCATGCCACCACCGGGATCTTCTCAGTCAGCTTTATTCAGGAGCACCTTGATAGTAGATTCCCAGGACCCTGGACAGCAGCAGAGCTGCAGCTTTTATACTCTCCCAGGGAAGGGGGGGGTGCCATAGTGGATGCAGATTGGTGCACCAAGATACACCTCATTAGCATGTGGCCCATTCATTGGTGCCACAAGCCACACCCATTAGCATATTGCCCATTCATTGGAGCCACAAGCCACACCTCATTAGCATATTGCCCGTTCGGGAGGGGCTACTGCTTGAGGAGGGCGTGAAGGGAGAGCTGCGCATGCGCACTGGGCTCTCTTCCCTGACAGCCAGCCGGTCCCCTGCTGGACGGCCTGCCCAGAGCCCGGAGCTTCTCAGAGCAGGGGCTTCTCAGAGCCCGAGGCTTCTCAGAGGCGGGGCCTCTCCGAGCTGGGGCCTCTTGGAGGTGGGGCCTCTCAGAGCCGGGGCCTCTTGGAGGCGGGGCCTCTCAGAGCCCAGAGGCCTTCCCTGAGCCTGGGCAGCTTGCGAGCAGCTTTGCCGGCCAGAGCGTGGGCGAGCGCTGGGGGGGGGGGGGTGTCCACGCCTCCCACGCTGTGGGCTTCATTCCCTTCGCGCCCTGGAACGTGCCCGGGGTCGTACCCCGCTGTGTGCCTGAAGCCGGGCACCCTCGTCTCCGCCTCCAGCTGCCCCGGGCTTCCCTGGGGACATGGCGGCGGCGGCGACACGGTGGAGCCTAGCGCGCACTGTGCGGAGCAGCTGCAGCTTCCTACAGTATTGGTACTGAGACAGACATATAGACCAATGAAATAGAATGGAAGACCCATAAATCCACACACCTATGGTCACTTGATCTTTGACAAATGAGCCAAAACCAACCAGTGGAAAAAGACAGCACATTCAACAAATGGTACTGATCTAACAGGTAGTCTGCATGTAGCAGAATTCTTATTGATCCATTTTTATCTCCTTGTGCAAAGCCCAAGTCCCAAGTGGGTCAAAGACCATCACATAAAACCAGACCCGCTGAATCTAATAAAAGAGAAAGTGGAAAATACCCCTTAGAACATTGGTAAAGAGGAAAATTTCCTGCACAGAACACCAAACACCAATGTCTTCAGACTTTAAAACTAACAATGGACAAATGGGACCTCATAAACCTGAAAAGCTTCTGAAAGGCAAAGGACACTGTCAATGGTACAAAGGAGCAGCCTTCTCTATGGGAAAATACTTTTACCAAGCCTACCATCTGACTGAGGCCTAATATTCAAAATATACAAGGAACTCAAGAAGTTAGACTCCAGAAAACCAAATAACCCTGTTGAAAAACCAAATACAGAGCTAAACAAAGAATTCTCAACTGAGGAATCTTGAGTGGCTGAGAAACAGCTAAATAAATGTTCAACATCCTTAGTCATCAGGAAAATGCAAGTCTAAACAACCCTAAGATTCCACCTTACACAAATCAGAATGGCTAAGATCAAAAACTCAGGCAACAGCAAATGCTGGTGAAAATATGGAGAAAGAAGAACACTTCTCCATGAGATTGCAAGCTGGTACGACCATTTTGGAAATCAATCTAGCTGTTTTTCAAAAGACGGACATAGTACTACCTGAAGACCCCGTTATACTATACTGGGCATATACTCAAAAGATAGTCCAACATATAACAAGGACAGGTGTTCCATTATGTTTCCAGCAGCCTTATTTATAGTAGCCAGAACCTGGAAACAACTCAGATGTCCCTCATCAGAAAAATGAATACAGAAAATATGGTTCATTTACACAATGCAATACTACTCGGTTATTAAAAATGAGGACTTCATGAATTTTTCAGAGAAATTGATGGAACTAGAAAATATCATACTGAAGTACTCACTAATTAGTGGATATTCGACCAAAAGCTCAGAATTCTTATGATATAATTCACAGACCATGTGAAGTTTAACATGAAGGAATACCAAAATGTGGATGCTTCAATCCTACTTAGAAAGGTAATACAAATGAATCATGGTGACAGAGGCAGAGAGGGACCTGGGTTGGAGAGGGTAGAAGTTGTGAAAAAGAGGGGCAAGATCATGTATAGAGGAAGGAGGGAGACAGGAGAGAAGTCCATTTAAGGGTGGGGAACAGGATGGAAGAGGTTCCCAGGATCCAGTAGAGATGAGTTAGCTGAGATGCCCAACAGTGGGGAGATAGATCCTGAAGAGTGCACCTCCAATAGATAGATATGGCCCCCAGTTGAGGGATGGGCCATCCACCCATCTTAAAATTTTAACACAGAATTGTTCCTATCTAAAGGAAATGCAGGGACAAAAAAAAAAAAAAAAAAAAAAGGAGCAAAGTCTGTAGGAAAGGCCAGCCAAAGACTGTCCCACCTTGGGATCCATCCTATTAGCAGACACCAAACCCTGACACTACTGCTGAGGCTAATATGTGCTTGCAGTCAGGAGTCTGGTATAGGTATCATCTGAGAAGATCTGCCAACCCCTGACTAATGAAAATGCAGATACTCAAAGCCAGCCATTGAACTGAGCCTGAGGACCCCAATGGAAGATCGAGGGGAAGGACTGAAGGAGTTGAAGGGTTATTGCAACCTTATAGGAAGAACAAAAGTATCAACTAACTGTACTCCTCAGAGCTCCCAGAGACTAAGGTACCAACCAAAGACTGTATACATGGGCCAGTGTTCATAGCTCCTGCTATGTATATAGCAGAGGAATGCCTCATCTGACATTAGTAGGAGGGAAGGCTCTTAGTCCTATGGAGGCTTGATGGCCCATTGAAGGGATATTCTATAAGTGTGAGGTGCAAGCAGGAATGTGGGTGGGAGCGCCCTCTTAGAGGCAAAATGGAGGGGGGGATGTGGTGGGAGTTCGTGGAAGGGAGACTGGGAAGGGGAACATTTGAAATATAAATAAATAAAATAATTAAGTTAAAATAACAACAGTATTTTTGAGCAATATAGAATTTTTACTGATACTTTGAGTTGATGTGTGTGTGTGCTTTTGTGTGTGTGTGTGTGTATGTGTGTGTGTATTATTATATAATGACAAAAATTATACCATGTATATATGAACTAATAAGTAAAAATAGAGACTACACTTTGTAAGTTTAACATTTAGTAAAAAGTGAAATAAGACCATGAGGACTACACAATGAACACTCCTCATCAGCCTGTACAGAAATACCTTTATCACATTTGGTGAGATGAAACGCTGAAGCTTCAGGTAGCGTGGCTTTAGATGAACCAGACTCATATTGCAAATTGAGAATTAAATGATAAATCAGGACAGTTCTGCATTTGAAAATGGATACTGTGAACAGTTATTCACATCAGTAGAGAGAACATAGAGTAACTAAATAGTCATTTATACTCCACTTTTTCCTATATGTCTGAAGTTTTTTTCATACAATGAGACATTTTAAACACTGAAAAACAGAAATAATATTTGTTTTGAAAGGGCTAGAAATCATGTTTGTGTATTCTAAATCTGATAATATACTTATTCTCTATACTGGGAAGTAAGATCAAATTTCAGTTATCCTTGACTATAGATTACTACTGGACTATAGGAGACTGTCTCAAAAACCATAAACCACAGTGCTCTAGAGACTGAAGAATAAAATACAATGAAACTTTTCTCTGCTCTAAATCTACAAGTTTGATTGCTTGAACAGATAAGATACTCACCTGTGTCATTATTTTCTCTTATTGACTAATAGACATATTTGCACAACATTCTGGAACACAAACGATACACAGTTTACTTAGACAAATAGCACCATTGTCACAGGAGTAGCAGATGCTTTAGAAGGCATATATGGCTTTTATTCCCAATGAAAGGCAATGCTAAGTCAAACAGCATTTTTAAAGTTTTAAGATTGTTAAGTTATTTAAGAGTAGATGCAACAGATAACTGCTACATCAAGTGTGGGGAGTGGGTGCAGCCGCATGGGCCAAAGATGGTGCTTGGCTTTATGCCAAGCCCTGTGACCTTGCTTGTTTACCTCAGTCTCAGTCATTTAAGTGTAACTCGTTAGCGAGATTAGCGCAACATCTCATGGTACCATTCTATCAGCCAATCCTGCATGCTACCTGGGACATGTGTGTTTATGATTGGGTGGTGTGAGGAGGCATGAGTGAATGGGAGTATAAATTGAGGGCAGCCCCAGATGAGGAGACAAGAAACCGGCCAGTGACCAGAGGAGACAGACCAGCCAGGGGCCAGAGAGCAGCTGCGTTAGGCCAGAGACCAAAGACCAGCAGAGCAGTGTTAGGCCAGAGACAGACAAGATGAGGAGAGCAGCACCAGTGTTAGCCAGCCAGCATAGGAGAGAGCAGAGTGAGTGAGTGAAGGGCTGCAGCCGTGAAACCTGAGAGAGAGAGAGAGAGAGAGAGAGAGAGAGAGAGAGAGAGAGAGAGAGAGAGAGAGAGAGAGAGAGAGAGAAGCAGAATAAAGCAGAAGCTGTGAAGGCAAGCTGCTTGAAACCACCTTGGTGTCCCTTGTCGTTTATTCCCACCATCTCTGCTGGTCAGAGACATGTGGGCGTGCGGCAATCAAGAAACTTTTGTGTCTGTCTTTTCTTTTCTTTTGACTTATAAAATGGTATAAGTCTGTGGGTTTGTCTTTGCAATGCAGACAAAGAAAAAGACAAGATATCCCATGGTGCAATTGGTACTCACCTGGGTGGAACGCAGTCTCCTCCAAGTCTCCTCCAATATCACATCTCCCTTATCTTTGCAGCTTGTCTTTTACCATAGAAGAAATAATTAGAATTAAACTCTTTCATCTTCATTCACCGTGCCCATAATAGAATTAAACCTGATACACATTCTTGCCTTTATTTCTCTTACAGAAGGAGAAATATTTCAGTTTCTCAAAACAGATTTCCCAGACTCTCCAACTGTATCACTTCTCAAATGTAGGATGCTACTCATTATTTTACCATTTGACTTTGTTTGACACTATGATTTTCTAATGTTATTCCATAAGAATATAATTTATCATTTTAAAACAAAGCAAGAACAAGTTTTCCGTCGACATAAATGCCCTTCCATTTACTCTCCATATCTGTAATCATCTGTGCTTTTAGTGATAAAAAGCTTATCTTATTTTATTATTTTCATTTTTGATCCAGTCACTTCTGACTACTCCCCACTCACCAGAGCCTCTGTTGTCAAGCTATCAAAGATCTTATGCTCCCCAATATATTGCCCTTACCCACCCAGATCTCTGAAGCTTTTCACTCTTGGAGCATCATTCTCTTGGGTTATTGGTTTCATTCTGGCATGTAGCTCCTCTTCCCAGATCTTGTGTTCCAAACATGATTTTTATACACCCCTTGACAATGTTGTCACTTCCACTTTTCACCAGGAGTTGCAACATCAAGTAGATCTCGTCGCTCTCCAGGCTTAAGCCTTATTTTCAAATCACTTATCACCAAATTATATTATACTGTTTTCTCTGGCTCTAGATAAAATTTAAGCATTTGGGTGTTTTAAATCTTTTAAAGATTTGATAGATACTTCAAATGAAGATTATTTTAAATGAAACAACTTCAAGGTTATTTTGTCCAACCACAGAAAATGACATAAGTCATCTAGTCCCTATGGTCAGGCATTTCCTCTAAGGTCCCTCCCTTTGAGTCCTGAAAGTCTCTCAAATCCCGAGTCTCTGGAGCATTCTGGAGCCCCGCCCCCACAACCACCTACCTTCTGAGGTTTCCTGTTTCAATTCTTTCTGCTGGCCCTCAGGGCTTTAGTCCTCCCCCCCCCCCCCAATACCAGGTCAGGTTCCCCTCTCCCCACCCACCCTGCCCTGTTCACTTTCCCTTCCAGTTCTCCTCTCCCTCCCCATTTGTGATTGCTTTCTTCTACCTTCCAAGTCAGACTGAGGAGTCCTCACTTGGGCCCTTCAGTTTGTTGACCTTTTTGTGTTCTGTGTACTGTATCTTGGGTATTCTGCACATTTTTTTGGCTAATATTCTCTTATTAGTGAGTACATACCATGCATGTCCTTTTGGGTCTGAGTTACCTCACTTAGGATATTTTCTAGTTCCATCCATTTGCCTGCAAATCTCAGGATGTCCTCGTTCTTAATAGCTAAATTGTATTCCTTTGTGTAAATGAACTACATTTTCTGTATCTATTCTTCCGTTGTGGGACATCTGGGTTGTTCCACTATCACAAATAATGCTGCCATGAACACAGTGGAACACGTGCCCCTGTGGCATGGTGGGGAAACTTTTGGGTATAATCCCAAGAGTGGTATAGCTGGGTCTTCAGGTAGATCTATTTCCAATTTTCTGAGGAACCACCAGATTGATTTCCAGAGTGGTTGTACCAGTTTGCAATCCCACCAGCAATGGAGGAGTGTTCCTCTTTCTCCACATCCTTACCAACATGTGTTGTTACCTGAGGTTTTGATCTTAGTCATTCTGACTGGTGTAAGGTGGAATCTCAGGTTCATTTTGATTTGCATTTCTCTGATCACTAAAGACTTTGAACATTTCTTTTTTTTTTTTTTTCAAAAACAATTTTTATTAAATGTTTTCTTCATTTACATTTCAAATGCTATCCTGAAAGTCCCCTATACCCTCCCCCTTCCCTGCTCCCCAACCCATCCACTCCTGCTTCCTGGCCCTAACATGAATATTTCTTTAGGTGCCTTTCAGCCCTTTGAGATTCCTGTGTTGTGAATTCTCTGTTTAGTTCTACACCCCATTTTTTTTGATTGGGTTGTTTGGTTTTTTTGATGGTTAGGTTCTTGAGTTCTTTTATATTTTGGATATTAGCCCTCTATTGGATGTGGAATTAGTGAAGATTTTTTTTCCCAAATCTGCTGATTTGTCTTATTGACTAGGTTCTTTGCCTTACTTTGCTTTCCAGTTTCATGAGGTCCCATTTATCAATTCTTGATCTTAGAGCATGAGTCATTGAAGTTCTGTTTAGGAAATTTCCCCCCTGTGCAAATGAGTTCAAGGCTCATTCCCACTTTCTCTTCTATTAAATTTAGTGTATCTGGTTTTATGTTGAGGTCCTTGATCCACTTGGACTTGAGCTTTGTGCAAGGTGACAAGTATTGGTCTATTTTCATTCTTCAACATACAGACAGCCAATTAGACCAGCACCATTTATTGAAGATGCTTTCTTTTTTCCATTGTATATTTTTGGCATCTTTGTCAAAGATCAACTGTCTGTAAGTGTGTGGTTTTTTATTTCTGAGTCTTCAATTCTAGTCCATTGATCAGTGTGTCTGTCTCTGTACCAATACCATGCAATTTTTTATCACTATAGATATGTAGTAAAGCTTGAGGTCAGGGATGGTGATTCCCCCAGCCCTTCTTTTATTGTTAAGAATTGTTTTCATTATTCTAGTTTGTTTGTTTGTTTATTTGTTTGTTTTTTCCTTTCCAGATGAATTTGAGAATTGCTCTTTCCATGTCTTTGAATAATTGTGTCAGCATTTTGATGGGGATTTCTTTGAATCTGTAGATTGCCTTTGGTAGGATGGCCATTTTTACTATATTAATTCTGTAAATACATGAGCATGGGAGATCTCTCCATTTTCTGAGACCTTCCTCAATTTCGTTTTGGAGAGACTTGAATCTATTGTCATACAGGTATTTCATGTGTTTGGTTAGAGTTACCCCAAGATATCTTATAATATTTGTGGCTATTGTAAAGCCAGTTGTTTCTTTTATTTCTTTCTCAGTCTGTTTATCATTTGTATAAAAGAAGGCTATTGATTTATTTGTGTTAATTTTATATGTGGTCACTTTGCTAAAATTGTTTATCAGTTGGAGAAGTTCTCTGGTAGAATTTGGGGTGTCATTTATGTATAGTATCATATCATCTGCAAATAGTGATACCTTTATTTCTTCTTTAAGAATTTTTATACCCTTGATCTCTTTTTGTTGTCTTATTGTCCTGGCTAACATTTTGAGTTCTATATTGAATAGATATGGGGAGAGTGAGCATTCTTGCCTTGTCCCTGATTTTAGTGGGATTGCTAAAGAGCCCACCTCCAGCAAGAAAACAGGGCATCAAGTGAGGAGGGGGCTTGGTTGCCAACACAGTCAAAACTCTGACACATAATTGTTCCTGTCTGAAAGAACTACAGGGATGGACATGGAGAGGAGCCTGAGGAAAAGAAGGTCCAGCAACAAACCCAAAGTGGGATCCAACTCAAGGGGAGGTCTCAAGGCCTGACTCTATTATTGCAATATGGAGTGCTCACAAAAAGGGACCTATTATGACTGCACTCCGGAAGACCCAAGAAGCAGCTGAAAGTGTCAGATGCAGATATTTGCAGGCAACCAATGGACAGAAGCTACTGACTCCTGTGGTTGAATTAGGGAAAGGCTGGAAGAATGGGAGTTGGGGTTGTGTACATCCTCATGGAGACATGGGTGGGGAGGAGATATGGGATTGGAACAGTCGGAAGGTGGACAGTAGGGTGGGGAGTAAAATCTGGAGAGAAAGAGAAAGAGAGAGAGAAGGTAGGAAGGAAGGAAGGAAGGAAGGAAGGAAGGAAGGAAGGAAGGAAGGAAGGAAGGAAGGAAGGAAGAAAGGAAGGCAGGCAGGCAAAAAAGTGAAGAAGTAAAAAAGTATCTGGTCCAAACTTTGGATAGAGAAGTGATTACTTTATTTAAACACTCTTTACTTAAAAGCCAGATTTTATTGCTTCCAACTTCAATATTTAAAATGTCTACACTGCTCATTGTCTTTACTGGCAGCCCACACTGCTTGCTTCCCACACCCTCTCCCTCTTGGTGTTGCTGTCAACTTTTATCTCTGACTCATGGTGTACCACTAAGGCTATGCTCATTAGAATTGGCTATGCTATTTCACTTTGTTCTTGTCCTTCAGAAATGTCAGGCTTCTTTTACTTAGAAATGTACTTTTTGTTGTTGTTGTTGTTGTTTAGAGTGCAAATGTCATTTGATGATACTTTGGGCATCCTGTCACTAAGATCTCAACTCAAAAGTCACCACTTCATAAAAAGTTACAAGAGTGCCATCTGTCAGGTACACACCACAAAGGATTCCCTATCACATGTTCTGTTTTAATTTCTTGTTGTACTGACTGCTGTTATCATTCATATTCATGTAATGATAGTGACTAAGTCATCTCTAATCAGAACTCAAAAGTCTCTGGGGCCTGAGATTTAGGTGTTTCCTCAGCTCCAAATCCAGGATTCAAATATTGCTTGGCACAAATACTACAGTGAAGGGTTCAAATTCAAAGCTGTTTCTCTGCCTTCAACTTAAGTGCAACTAGTTTTCTTGGTGTCATCCACAATCAGCTGCCAACCTGAAGCATCCCACCTATTCTCTAAATCTTAGTATTTTACAATAGATAAATTTGACTTTGGTTCTAACATCATTTCAAATTAGCAAAAATAATACTGGTGGCCAAATTACAGTGGAATCTCCATCTCTCCAGTTTTCTCCCTCTTTCCCTCCTCCCTCCCCCCTCTATTATATACATATATGTTTCTGGCTCTTATAGTTTTACTAACTGATAGAATACAGTGGCTAGTAAACTGAAAATTCTCTAAGTACAACATGTTCTAACTCATGTGACCTTGAGCTTAATTTATCTATGCCTCAATTCCTGTTATCTGTAAAGCAAAACTAACAGTAATTGATAAATATTTGTTAAAAGAAATAAGTGTATGTGCTTGTTGTACTGTGTAACATGTAAAAATTATCAATTTTATCACCTTATTTTGTGTGTATCTATGTATGTGAGAGTATTTGTTAGCACATGCATGCCCTAATGCATTTCTGTACCTGTGGTAAATATTTGTGAATATAAAATACATGTTCATTTGTATACACACACACATACATACACACAAACACATACACACATGTACATCACAGAGTTCAATGATAATCTTGTACTATTGCTTTTTATATTAATAACTTGAAACTGGGTCTCTAATTCTTCTGGAAAACCATCTAGTTTGACTGGCCAGTGATCTCCAAGGATTCACCTATTTATCCTCAAATGCCCGGGTTACAACAGGCACAAGCAGACGTGACTTTTACAGTGGTACTGGAAACTTGATCTCAGAGTCTCTTGTTTACTTAGAAATATTCCTACATATGAATCCATCTCCCAGCCTCTGGTTTTAACAGTGCTGAAATGACAAAAATAGAAATAGAATAAACCAAATTGCAGAATCTAAAATGTGGTATAGAATGTGTGTGTGTGTGTGTGTGTGTGTGTTTGAGTGCATTATATTTACTTTATAATAATGAACGGAAATCAAACATTAAGTTTAAGTGCCTTTTAATGCAATGTAGGCTCAATTTTGATTTCCATAGCAGGATAAAATTTTATTTCCAGTAAAACAATGCTTATACATGTTACTAAGAAAAAGAAAAGAACTTTGCAATCTTCAACACTATTTGATTCCAGCCTAGAGCATACCTGTCAGAAGCAATAATGATAATATCCCATCAAAATAACACAAAAAGCAATAAATGTCAACAAATTTCTTTCTGAAGAAAATAAAACTTGCCATATTTTTTCATTAAACCACATTTGCAATTAAAACATATTTTTGCCTTGAAAATTTTTCATATAATCCTATTTTTATAATACCTCATTAAAATTAAAATAATGGAGATACTTGTAAACACTCTCATAAAATGCATTTTAAGAATTTATATAGAAAAATTTTGATAAAAGCTCTATTTTAAGGTAAATACTGTAGGCTAAAAGTTTTTAAACCTATATTAATTAATATTCTGTTTTTTTTCCATTTTTATTAGATATTTTCTTCATTTACATTTCAATTGCTATCCTGAAAGTCCCCTATACCCTCCCACACCCTCGCCCTGCTCCCCTACCCACCAACTCCCACTTCTTAGCCCTGGCGTTCCCCTGTACTAGGGCATATAAAGTTTGCAAGACCAAGGGCCCTCTCTTCACAATGATGGCCAACCAGGCCATCCTCTGCTACATATGCAGCTAGAGACACAAGTTTGGGGGTACTGGTTAGTTCACATTGTTGTTCAACCTGTAGGGTTGGAGACACCTTCAGCTCCTTGGGTACTTTCTCTAGCTCCTCCATTGGGAACCCTATGTTCCATCTAATAGCTGACTGTGAGCATCCACTTCTGTGTTTGCCAGGCACTGGCATAGCCTCACACAAGACAGCTATATCAGGGCCCTTTCAGCAAAATCTTGCTGGAGTATGCAATAGTGTCTGCATTTGGTGGCTGATTTTGAGATGAATCCCTGGCTGCAGCAATCACTGGTTGGTCCATCCTTTTGTCTCAACTCCACAATTGATCACTGAAACTCCTTCCATGTATGTTTTGTTCCTAATTCTAACAAGGGGCAAAGTGTCCACATCTTGGGCTTCTTTCTTCTTGAGTTTCATGTGTTTCACAAATTGTGTCCTGGGTATTCAAAGTTTCTGGGCTAATATCCACTTATCAGTGAGTACATGTTATGTGAGTTCTTTTGTGATTGGGTTACCTCACTCAGGATGATACCCTTCAGATCCATCCATTTGCCTAGGAATTTCCTAAATTCATTGTTTTTAATAACTGGGTAGTACTCCATTGTGTATATGTACCCATTTTTTTGTATCCATTCCTCTGTTGAGGGACATCTGGGTTCTTTCCAGCTTCTGGCTATTATAAATAAGGCTGCTATGAACATAGTGGAGCATGTGTCCTTATTACCAGTTGGAACATCTTCTGGGTATATGCCCAAAAAGGTATTGCAGGATCCATCCGTAGTACTATGTCCAAATATCTGAGGAACTGACAGACTGATTTCCAGAGTGGTTTTACAAGCTTTCAATTCCACCAACAATGGAGGAGTGTTCCTCTTTCTCCACATCCACGCCAGCATCTGCTGTCGCCTGATTTTTTGATCTTAGCCATTCTTACTGGTGTGAGGTGGAATCTCAGGGTTGTTTTGATTTGCATTTCCCTGATGATTAAGGATGTTGAACATTTTATCAGGTGCTTCTAGCCATTCTGTATTCCTCAGTTGATAATTCTTTGTTTAGCTCTGTGCTCCATTTTTAATGTGGTTATTTAATTTTTTGGAGTCCACCTTCTTGAGTTCTTTATATATGTTGGATATCAGTCCCCTATCCAATTTAGGATTGGTAAATATCCTTTCACAATCTGTTGGTGGCCCTTTTGTCTTGTTGACAGTATCTTTTGCCTTACAGAAGCTTTGCAACTTTATGAGGTCCCATTTGTCAATTCTTGATCTTACAGCACAAGCCATTGCTGTTCTATTCAGGAATTCTCCCCAGTGCCCATATCTTCGAGGCTTTTCCCCACTTTCTCCTCTATAATTTTCAGTGTCTCTGGTTTTATGTAGAGTTCTTTGAACCACTTATACTTGACCTTAGTACAAGGAGATAAGAATGTATCAATTCGAATTCTTCTACATGATAACCGCCACTTGTGCCAGCGCCATTTGTTGAAAATGCTGTCTTTTTTTCCACAGGATGGTTTTAGCTTCCTTGTGAAAGATCAGGTGACCATAGGTGTGTGGGTTCATTTCTGGGTCTTCAATTCTATTTCACTGATCTACCTGTCTGTCAGTGTACCAATACTATGCAGTTTTTATTACAATTGCTCTGTAGTACAGCTTGAGGTCAAGCATGGTGATTCCACCAGAGGTTCTTTTGTTGAGAATAGTTCTTGCTATGATGGGTTTTTGATTATTCCAAATGAATTTTCAAATTGTCCTTTCTAACTCAGTGAAGAATTGAGTTGGTATTTTGATGGGGATTACATTAAATCTGTACATTGCTTTAGGCAAGATAGCCATTTTTCCTATATTGATCTTGCTAATCCATGAGCATGGGAGACACTTCCATCTTCTGAGATCTTCTTGGATTTCTTTCTTCAGAGACGTGAAGTTCTTATCATACAGATCTTTCACTTCCTTAGTTAGAGTCACACCAAGATATTTTATATTGTTTGTGACTATTGTGAAGGGTGTTGATTCCCTAAATTCTTTCTCAGCCCTTTTATCATTTGTGTAGAGAAAGGCCACTGATTTGTTTGAGTTAATTTTATATCCAGCTACTTTACCAAACTGTTTATCAGGTTTAGAAGTTCTCTGGTGGAATTTTTAGGGTCACTTATATATACTATCATATCATCTGCAAATAGTGATATTTTGACTTCTTCCTTTCCAATTTGTATCCCCTTGACCTCCTTTTGTTTTCGAATTGATCTGGCTAGGAATTCAAGTACTATATTGAATAAGTAGGGAGAAAGTGGGCAGCCTTGTCTAGTCCCTGACTTTAGTAGGATTGCTTCCAGCTTCTCTCCATTTACTTTGATGTTGGCTACTGGTTTGCTGTAGATTGCTTTTATCATGTTTAGGTATGGGCCTTGAATTACTGATCTTTCCAAGACTCTCATCATGAATGGGTGTTGGATTTTGTCAAATGCGTTCTCAGCATCTAACAAGATAATCATGTGGTTTTTGTCTTTGAGTTTATTTATATAGTAGATTATGTTGATAGACTTCCATATATTAAACCATCCCTGCATTCCTGGGATAAAGCCTACTTCGTCATTATGGATGATCGTTTTGATGCGTTCTTGGATTCGATTAGTGAGAATTAATATTGAGTATTTTTGCGTCGATATTCATAAGGGAGATTGGTCTGAAGTTCTCTATCTTTGTTGTGTCCTTATGTTGTTTAGGTATCAGAGTAATTGTGGCTTCATAGGATGAATTGGGAACAGTACCTTCAGTTTCTATTTCATTGAATAGTTTGAGAAGAACTGGAATTAGGTCTTCTTTGAAGTTCTGATAGAACTCTGCACTAAACCCATCTGGTCCTGGGCTTTTTTTTTTTTGGTTGGGAGACTATTAATGACTGCTTCTATTTCTTTAGGGGATATATTAGTGTTTAGGTCATTAATATAATCCTGATTTAACTTTGGAACTTGGTATCTGTCTAGAAAGTTATCCATTTCATCCAGATTTTCCAGTTTTGTTGAATATAGCCTTTTGTAGAAGGATCTGATGATGTTTTGGATTACCTCAGGATTTGTTGTTATGTCTCCCTTTTCATTTCTGATTTTGTTAATTAGGATGCTGTCCCTGTGTCGTCTAGTGCATCTGGCTAAGGGTTTATCTATCTTGTTGATTTTCTCAAAGAACCAGCTCCTGGTTTGGTTGATTCTTTGAATAGTTATTTTTGGTTCCACTTGGTTGATTTTGCCCCTGAGTTTGATTATTTCCTGTCCTCTACTTCTCTAGGGTGAATTTGCTTCTTTTTGTTTTAGAGCTTTTAGGTGTGCTATCAAGCTGCTAGTGTATGCTCTCTCCAGTTTCTTTTTGGAGGCACTCAGAGCTGAGTTTTCCTCTTAGGAATGCCTTCATTGTGTCCCATTAAGTTTGGGTATCTTGTGGCTTCATTTTCATTAAACTCTAAAAAGTCTTTAATTTCTTTCTTTATTTCTTCCTAGACCAAAGTATCATTGAGTAGAGTGTTGTTCAGTTTCCACATGAATGTTGGCGTTCTGTTATTTATGTTGTTATTGAAGATCAGCCTTAGTCCATGGTGATATGATAGGATGCATGGGATAATTTTAATATTTTTGTTGAGGCCTGTTTTGTGTCCATTTATATGGTCAATTTTGGAAAGGGTACCATGATTTGGTGAGAAGAAGGTATATCCTTTAGTTTTAGGATAAAATGTTCTGTAGATATCTGTTAAATCCATTTGTTTCATAGCTTCTGTTAGTTTGATGTGTCTCTGTTTAGTTTCTGTTTCCAGGATCTGTCCATTGATGAGAGTGGGGTGTTGAAGTCTCCCATTATGATTGTGTGAGGTGCAATGTGTGCTTTGAGCTTTATTAAAGTTTCTTTAATTAATGTGGCTGCCCTTGCATTCAGAGCATAGATATTCAGAATTGAGAGTTCCTCTTGGAAGATTTTACCTTTGATGAGTATGAAGTGCCCCTCCTTGTGGTTTTTTTTTTTTTTTTCTTTTTTGATAATTTTGGTTTGAAAGTCAATTTTATTCAATATTAGAATGGCTACTCCAGCTTGTTTCTTCAGACCATTTGCTTGGAAAATTGTTTTCCAGCCTTCACTCTGAGGTAATATCTGTCTTTTTTCTGAGGTGTATTTCCTGTAAGCAGCAAAAGGTTGGGTCCTGTTTGTGTAGCCAGTCTGTTAGTCTATGTCTTTTTATTGGGGAATTGAGTCCATTGAAATTAAGAGATATTAAGGAAAAGTAATTGTTGCTTCATGTCATTTTTGTTGTTAGAGTTGGGATTCTGTTCTTGTGGTTGTCTTCTTTTAGATTTGTTGAAGTATTACTTTCTTGCTTTTTCTGGGGTATAGTTTCGGTCCTTGTTTTGGTGTTTTTCCACTATTATCATTTGAAGGACTGGATTGGTGGAAAGAGATTGTGTGAATTTGGTTTTGTCATGGAATACTTTGGTTTCCCCATGTATGATAATTGAGAGTTTTGCTGGGTATAGTAATCTGGGCTGGCATTTATCTTCTCTTAGTGTCTGTATAATATCTGTCCAAGATCTTCTGGCTTTCATAGTCTCTGATGAGAAGTCTGGAGTAATTCTAATAAGCCTGCCTTTATATGTTACTTGACCTTATTCCTTTACTGCTTTTAATATTCTGTCTTTATTTAGTGGATTTGTTGTTCTGATTTTTATGTGTTGGGAGGAATTTCTTTTATGGTCTAGTTTATTTGGAAGTATGTAGGCTTCTTGTATGTTCATGGTCATCTCTTTCTTTAGGTATGGGAAGTTTTCTTTTATAATTTTGTTGACGATATTTGCTGGTCCTTTAAGTTGAACATCTTCATTCTCATCTACTTCTATTATCTGTAGGTTTGGTCTTCTCAATGTGTCCTGGATTTCCTGGATATTTTGAGTTAGAATCTTTTTGCATTTTGCAATTTCTTTGATTGTTGTGTCCATGATCCCTATGGAATCTTCTGCACTTGAGATTCTCTCTTACATCTCTTGTATTCTGTTGCTGATGCTCGTATCTATGGTTCCTGATTTCTTTCCTATGGTTTCTATGTCCAGGGTTATCTCCTTTTGGATTTTCTTTATTGTTTCTACTTCTGTATTTAGGTCCTGTATTGTTTTGTTCAATTCCATCACCTGTTGGGATTGTTTTCCTATAACTCTCTAAGTGTTTCCTCTTTAAATGATTCTAGTTTTTTACCTGTGTTTTCCTGTATTTCCTTCTTAAAGTCCTCCATCATCATCATGAGAAGTGACTTTAGATCTATGTCCTGCTTTTCTGGTGTGATGTTGTATTCAGGACTTGCCATGATGGGAGAGTTTGGTTCTGATGATGCCAAGTAACCTTGGTTTCTGTTGCTTCTCTTCTTACACTTACCTCCTGCCATCTGATTCTCTCAAGTGCTTGCTGTCCTCAATATATCTGATTGGAGCCTGTCCTTCTTATAATCCCAGTTGATTCTGGATTCCTCAGAGTCACTGTGATCCTTTGAATGTGGACTCCTGTGAACCTGAGATTCTGGGTGTGTCTGAGTTCTTGGCAGTCAGGTTCCACTGATACCCTGAAATACTGGTGTGACCCAGCTCCTGTTATCCTGGGATAATATTGTCCTAATATCCTGGGTGTGTTACAGTGCCTGGGAGTGGTGTCTCCTTCAAGGAGTGTGAACCTGTCTGGTCTGTGGTCCCAAGAACGCGTGGAGAATTCTCTAGGAACCGTGGGGGTGTCCGCCTACCCTGTGCCCAAAGTGACCAGGCGCTGGTGCTGACCGGAAGGGACCTCTGCCCACGGTCTGGCTGATTCTCTGCCTCCCTAATGCTATCTCAGGTCCCGAGCAATTGAATTGGAACAGATGTTGTGCTCCACTCACCAGTGGTCCCAAGATTGCCTGGATAGTCCTCTAGGGACCGTGGGGGAGGCACAGACCCTGCACCCTAGGTGACCTGGCACTGGCACCGACCTGAAGGGGCAATTAAGATTCTTAAATACTTTACCCCCCTTCTAGCCCACCATCCATCTGAGGTAGTGGGAAGGAAAGTTGAATAGGTCAAAGGAATATGTGGACCTATTTAAAAATATTTCTTTGGGACTATTCCAATCATTGTTGTGAGGATATCAGTAGCTCAGTTCATATGAATCAGCAGTCATAGTAGCTCAGTCCACTCACAAACACCTTTTTTTAAGTCAGCAAGGGCAGAGGAAACCTTGAGGCTCTGACAATGGGCCCAAGTCTGCAGAAGCAGCAAGAAGCCACTGGAATATTATGAGATGTTCTGTGGTGTGTTTCTCTTTACGAAGTTACAGGACAAATGATGATCAGCTAAGAAGGCAAGGCATACAATTGCAACAACATCATCAGTGAAGAACAGCATCGGCAGAGAATGGCAAGGCAAACTAATGCCAGAACATGGTCTCCTGTCTGCTAGGTTATACTTATACTCTTCCCAAACATCACATATCCTCTCAAGCACTCATTCCAGCAAAACACCACATGTCCCTTTTGAGGCAGCTTCCAGAATAACCCAACAGGTCTGTTCTCATCAAAATATCCTCTTACTCATCTGCTTCAACAAAACATCCTCTCATGGGTCTGCTTCAGAAAAATATCCTCTTACAAGACAGTTTCCAGAAAAATATCGCATGATACAACTGAGTTTCCAAATAAACCAGAAATTTCTACTTCAAAATCCTCAATCCACTGATACACAAAAATGTAGAAGCACACTGTGCATTGATGGTTTCCATGCAATACTTCCTCCCGTGCATAAATTACATGTTAACTTTGATTTTTTAACTATTGATTCACTTATTTATTAAAATATTATCAATTGTATGAAATGAGGCAACAAATATAGTAAGAAGTAAAAGGATGCAAAAATCTATATAAAAACTAGTGTCCTTTTTAAAAATAAAAAAGTAGTATAGATACCATTCTTGGAGAAATGTAAATAAATGTCTACTTATGCCATCTAGGGAATGAATGATAGACCAACGTGATATCATCAGAAGCCAACCTAGCTCATTAATGAACTTTACAGGGTTCTTCACAGGAATATGGAAGAAGGGTTACTTACTGGGATATGGATGAGAGATCACAGAAACAGAAATGGCCTAGAGGCCAGAAAAAGTATCATACCAAGAAGGGCAATGGCTCATGGAAGCTGGAAACCTAAAGTTTACTGCATAGCTTGTAGGCTGCTCCGCAGATTGGGTAGTGTCTTTTCTGGGCAGTGTAGTTTCTGGGCATTTCTTCCAGGTAGCTAATCTAGTCTGTGTGTCTCTCAACTGCCATTCCTGGGGATGGGAAGACATATTTATTTACTTAACCTGCTTATCACATACACACACACACACACACACACACACACACGATAATATTGTATCCAATCTTTGGCTGCAGGTCTAGTGATGTTTCATAGAAAATTGAAGGTGCCTGCCTGTCGGCTTGCTAGTGAGTCTACAGTAGCAGTAAACAGGGGTGCAGTAACTACTGAGTGTCAAGAACAGTAAGAACATCCATGTAATTCAAGAAGCTAATGCTTCCAGAGCAGTAAATCTTTCCCAGCAATCTGAGAGGCAGAGGTCAAAGAACTTGGCCTCAGTCCATCTGCCCTCCCCATGAGCATCTCCAGTAAAAGCTGATTCCATATCCCTGAAAGGAGACAAACAGAACCGATGACTGTGGATGCCTAGTTTTGTTTGAGCAACCTTGTTTTCCTAAGCTAAGGAAAGTATGTCCTGGTTTCTATCACTCCATTGGATGATCATTCCATGGGAGCAAACTTTTTATTTTATTTATTTACTTCATAATTGCACAGGTGAAGTACTGAAGTAGAGGATTTACAAGACTAAATGTCATACCACTGAATGTATCTTCAGACACTAGGACATATATCTGCTTCTTAAATAGCACACTGAGAATTTATTACTTATATAAACATTAATTATGATTATTTTAGAAAAATGTGATTTAAAAAGCTTGTGTATGGTGACTGGTGAGGTATTTTAGTGACTATAAGCACTTGTCACCTAGCCTGACAACCCATTTGATCGATAGGACCATTAGTAAGAGGAATATCATGTCTAAAGTTACAATCAACTTATATAAACAATAATGCATCATAAAATACCGAATTTAAATTGTCACATAAAATGGCTCGTGGAAAACAATATACACTAGTATTGATTTGAGGGACACTATCTAAATTGTTTGGCACTGGTACTGATTTTTTCATAATATCAAACGTTTCTTATAGCAAAATCAATATGGCACTTTACAAGATATTTAGCCCACATGATTATAGCCAGGATATTCAGAAACCATTCCTTGCATCCTCATTTTGATATCAAGATAAATTTGATAGTTGAAACATTGCTTTCAATGTATACCATGAGCAACAAATACTTGCTTTAATCATAGCTGATTAACAACAAAAGTGGTAAACAAAATAAAAAGTGAAGACTATCAATTTAAAAGAGCAGATGTTGGTTAATATGAACAAGGGAACAAACTAACATTAATAAGACTGTCTATAAAATCACTCACCTATGAGTCTGCATTAAAAACAAAATAAACTCTTGATGTCGTGGTCTGCATAGTATGTTATACATTTAAGAAAATATTCCTAAGATGAGAAAATATAGACAAGCAGCCACTGTTTAAATGGAATAGACTGTATTTCCACTTTCAGGTGATAGATATGAATAAAGAATGAGGCGGGCACAGAATGCCACTCTGCACATGGTGAGAGATTTCAATCTTGAGAAGAAACTCTAAAGGAAGGCTCATCACCTGTGCACTGCACTGTCTCTCTAAACGTAATATTTACTCAGAAAGCTAAAGAACACTTTAGGTTCATCCTGTCCTGGGGAAACACTCAGAAGACTTTGAAGAAAAATTTGGATGAATTTGTGGGTAGATCATGCCTGGAATGTGCAGTTGAGAGTCCTATACTGGCCACAAGAGGAAAAAAAACATATTTGTAAGAATGATCTATTTATATAGGCATGTTCTGGTTGGAGACTGAATTGCTACTCGTCTGAAAATGGTTCAGGAGTGCAGAGCAGTGAAAGGTGATCTATGAGCATAGATCCTAAGGCAGGAGCAGCAACTGATCAGGACAACACGCACAGGCTCCTCAAATGTGATCCTTCAGTATTACTTTTACTAAAATAAAAGCACTTTATTGTTATAGTCAAGGGTGTATTACATTAAACACAAGTACCACATTATGTTATGAGCATGCTATAATACTGTTTTATATTTGAGAGTGTGTCTTAGAATATCCTAAAAAGAGTTATCAGAAATGTGCCTATAAGATTGAGGATGCTGGGGCTTGGTCATCTTAGCACTAAGGAATATGAGACAGGAGGATCACTATGAGCAAGACCAACATAGTTTACTTCCCTGAGCAAGTTTTCAGGAAGCCAGAGCTACCTCAAAAGATTCTCTGTCAAACAAAACCAAACAAAAAAAGCAGAAATATACCCATGCATAAAAATGGTGGATGGTGGAATATCATTGCTATGTCACTATTTCCTGTAAACTAAAATATTTCCTCCTAGAGGGAGGTTGGGGACTCAGAATACTTCAGAAGCTACCAGAACTTAAAAGGTAAGAAAGCTCAGACACATATAATGTTCAAAAGTGCCTGCCCAGAAGTTATCAAGGTAGTAATCAGTTGTTAAAGGAGATTCTCTGAAAGAATTTTGTTCAATTTAGGGAGTGATTCCAGAGATGCAGTTTCATGATTTATCCTCTGAACAGTGTGTGTGTGTGTGTGTGTGTGTGTGTGTGTGTGTGTGTGTGTGTGTGTGTGTGTGTGAGTGAGACAGACAGACAGACAGACAGACAGACAGACAGAGACACAGAGAGACAGAGAGAATGAGAGAGAGAGAGAAAGAGAGAGAGAGAGCGAGAGCATGATTTATCATCTGAACAGAGTGACTCTGTGTGTGTGTGTTCGTGATTTATCCTCTGAAGAGAGTGTGTGGGGGGGGGGGGCAATTATCAAACCTCCAAGCCAGGCCCAATAATATACTTCCTCCAGCAGTCTCTATCTCTTAACACTGAAATCATTGTACCAACTGGATATGGAGTATTCAAGTACACCTTCCTGTGGTGGCATTTCTCAGTTAAAACACTGCATTTTGCTTCTCTGTCTTTAAATGAATCTATACCTTCTTAATTAAAACTGAAGCATTTATGGCAGATTCTTCACTCATATGTCTTTCTAGCATGGATCTTTCAGAAATTTTGCTCAAATGTGAAATCGCCATAGCTGGATACTTACTTTCATTTAATTTAGTATGTTCCAAAGTCACGGCCAACTGGCATGATGCAGTGCACTTCCCTGGAGACCCCTCTGCCATGTCAGAAGTGTTTTGTGTCTGGAGTGTTCACAACCTCGACCGCCAACCGTATGCTACTGTTTGGAACTTGGCTGCAGTGTTTGAAGAGGATAATTTTTAATTTTGTTTCATTTTAATTAATTGAACTTGTGGCTTATGGCTTGCAGCTCAGAACTAGAGTTGCTCAGTTCCTAGAAATATTTTAAGGAAATTAAGCCTGGGCTGACCTTGAAACTTGTCAAGAAAGACTTCATACCATTATGTCCAGTTGGTGCTTTTGAAAAACAAAAGCCATAAAGCAACAGAAACAAACCACTACAGGATCATAAAATTGATATTAAATATAAAAGATTGGTAAAAGTTCATGTAAAATCAAAGAGAATGGTATGAAATTCACTGTTTTTACCACATTGTGTCCTTTTAAATTAGTATTGAACAAAACAAAAGCACATTTGTCAACTGCAGCCACAAAATTTTTAGCTTTTGCTTTTGTCTCTTTAAAGGATAACAGTAGGTTATTAAAGGGACATTCATTTAAAGGGACAAAGTTATTGTCTTTCACTGTGGAAACTTACCACATTCCTCTAACTCCTGCTGTCAACATTGCCAATGTCCAGCACTTGGATGTTCCATAGACTGCCCTCAGCATCTTTGATATTTTTGTCATTGATGTGGCTCTGTTTCATATACTTTCATTTTTAGTTTACTGCTGAACTCCAATTAACCACCAGAATACAACCCAGATGACAAGATGAAGGACTAATACCCAGAGAAACAACAGAAATGACATTGGTGCTCAGCCTCAAAGCTAAGGAGATAGCAATCACAGGTAGAATTCGTGAAACTTTATTGCACATACCAAGGCCTGGCATCTCTGGGACATTCAGGCAGTATTGTCTGGAGACCACAGTGTGTCTGGAATTGCTAAAGATGGCTGAGCCGTTCTGCAGGACATGGCATGCAGACACACAGTGATTGTGAAAGTTAGACATAATGAGCTTCATGTCAGTCTTATCCGTTAAACCATTTATAATTTCCAGAACGTATACTGTAGACATCAAAGCGTAACTATTGCAAATTATTGCCAGTTTAAGAAAATAAGATGGTCTTATAATCACTTGAAGTTAAAAGATACATATTTTTTTGACAAATGTAGAAATTTAACTTAGAGGAGAAGCTAGAGAAAGTACCCAAGGAGCAGAAGGAGTCTGCAACCCTGTAAGAGGAACAGCAATATGAACTGACCAGAACCCCCAGAACCCGTGTCTCTAGCTGCATATGTAGCAGAAGATGGCCTAGTCAGTCATCATTGGGAAGAGAGGCCCCTTGGTATTGCAGACTTTATATGCCCCAATACAGGGGAATGCCAGGGCCAAGAAATGGGAGTGGGTGGGTAGGGGAGCAGGGAGGGGGGAGGGGAGAGGGGACTTTTGAGATAGTATTTGAAATGTAAATTAAGAAAATATCTAATAAAAATTGGGGAAAAATTAATTTAGAAAGCTGTGGCCATTTTTAAAACATTAGATTTTGAAAAAAATGAAAAAAAAAAACACATGAAATTATTTATCTAGAAACCTCAGAAAACTTCAGCTTTGATCCACACAGCACAACTATAGATTGGGATGGTCTGTGAAGATACTGACAATTAGTTCAGCTTCACTCTTGCAATGACCATCCAACTAATGTAAAATACAAGCATGAACTGGTTAATGGTATTTATTTTGACTTATAGCCTATTATTATATCAAAAAATTTCTATGTATGGACGGTAAAATAATTGTTCAGCAGCTAAGAGTGCTTGTTGCACCAGCATAAGGACTAGACCTGGAATCTGGAATCTCAGCAGCCTATCAGCAGTTAACAAATGCCTGTAACCCTATCTTCAAGATATATGACATCCTCTTTTGGCCTTCAAAGGCACCGGCCCACACATGTGCATACATATGGGGCACATACAAAGACAATGCATGCACACTTACTAACAAATATTAATAAAAAACCCCAAAGCTTTAAAAATGATTTTGTATTTGAATGGCTTTCATGGAACACTGTCTTAAATTTCTATGGAGATTGATGTTGTGATCAAAAGAAACTTGTGGAAGAAAGGGTTTATTTTAACTTACAGCTGTACTTTGTTATGAAGGGAGGTCAGGTCAGGAACTTAAGGCAGGAACTTGGAGGCAGAAACTGAAGCAAAGACTATGGAAGAACATTATTTACTACTGGCTTGCACCTCACGGCTTGATCAGTTTTCTTTATCTCTCTCTCTCTCTCTCTCTCTCTCTCTCTCTCTCTCTCTCTCTCTCTCTCTCTCTCTGTGTGTGTGTGTGTGTGTGTGTGTGTGTGTGTGTGTGTGTGTGTGTTTATGCTACCCATGACAACTGTCCCAAGGGGAGAAACATCCTTAGGTGGACTCTTCTCTATCAATTAGCCATAAAGAAAGTACTCCCATGGTTACATACAATCTGATGAAAATACTTTCTCAATTGAGGTTCTTTTTTTTTTTCTTTTATTGGATATTTTTTTTCATTTACATTTCAAATGTTATCCCCTTTCCAGGTCTCCCCTCTGGAAACTCCCCATCTATTCGCCCTCCCCCTTCCTCTATGAGGGTGCTCCCCTACCCACCCACCCACTCTTGCCTTCTGGCCCTGGCAATCCCCTACACTGGGGCATTGAATACCACAGGACCAAGAGCTACTCCTCCCACCAATGTCCAAGAAGGCCATCCTTTGCCACATATGCGGCCAGAGACATGGGTCCTTCCATATGTACTCTTTAGTTTGTGGTTCAGTCCCCAGGAGCTCTAGGGGGTCTGATTGGTTGACCCTGTTGCTCTCAGTCAACCATTGGACTGAGCGTGGGGTTCCTGATGGAGGAGTTGTAGAAGAGACTGAAGGAGCTGGGGGGGGGGGTGAGTTTCCTTTTTCAATTTAATTCTAACTTGTTTCAAGCTGACAAAGGAAAGGAAAGGAAAGGAAAGGAAAGGAAAGGAAAGGAAAGGAAAGGAAAGGAAAGGAAAGGAAAGGAAAGGAAAGGATAAAAGAGGAAGAAACAGCTAACCAGAACAGAAACATAGACACAGCACAACAGATGACATATTATAAATTATAAATTATAAAGCTATACTGCTTTGGGATTGAAATATGGTGTGCGCAGTGTATCACAGGACCTGGAAAAACTTATGTAACTTTCTTCTTGGAAGTATGAGTGAGATCCCCCAAAACATCAGGACAAAAGGATGCATTCCACAGCCACCAGTCCTCAGGCTTGATTGAGTCCTGGGCCATAACAATGAAGAATGGAATCATGGTTAGAGGGCAAGACCAGGCAAGGAGGCTACCCCACCAAGTGAGCCCGAGCAAGGCAGGCTGCATGGCAGCTACAGCTCTTGTGGCAAATACTTGCCCCCCATGCGCATATGAATTAACTCCACAATGCTGATTGGAAATGGTTTCATTTGCTAATAACACTCTCTGACTATGTACAGTGCATAGGCTCCCTACTTTCATCTTAATGATAAAGGCCCGGAACTCAGGTCTGTGAAGGCTTAAAAAGATTTCCAGGCTTTACTTAAGCAAATTTCTTTCAGGTAGTTCAGAGTTCCTACTTACATACAGTGTTAGGTAAACAGCATTCAGCCACATGACATGGAGAACTAGTGAACAGTGTCTGAAGGCACCAATGCTTCCTGTCCTCAGCATTTCTGAGACTCAAAGCCCAGAGTGACATTTGCTGTCACCTTGAACACAGTGTTCTGGTCAGCAGTGCCATGGGAAGGGCTGATGATAATGGCCCCTGGGGATGGTATTCGATGGGGAGATTACGATTCCTGGGGAAGACATCAGATTGCATTACCCCGAAGGGAAGCTGCTATTGAAACAAAACCTAGCTAGACTCAAAAAGCCCCAAGGCATATCCGATCCCTGTGAAATCCAAACCAGCAATGTTTTATCATGCGATAAAAATTTAAAACACCTCTCAAACTCAAACACTTTGCAAGGTTCAGCAGCCATGTCCACCCCCATGTTTTATAGAGAACCTACTTCAATCGCTGACAGGACAATAAATAACAATAAAATGTCTCCCTCTGGGAAGATATTACAAAAATATTTCTCCCTTACTTTTTTCTTGAACATATAAATCCCACATTAAATTGATGGTTTGTTTCTCCCTATTTTTTTTTAAACTAGGGCAGTGCTGAAGAGAATGTGACAAAAAATAGCTCAGACAGCAAGATCTTTAAAATTTACAGCCTCGGGGGACATATTATTTTAAGTTTAAAAGAGCCAAGTTGTCTAGATATTTCTGCCCAGAATTAAACTTTTGGTGTCCCTTTTGGGGAAGGAGCTTGGAAATAATTAAAATAGTCATTAGAGCAATGCTATTCATGGTGACTATTTGATTACATGTGATCGTTCAGTAAAATATATCTAATACCTCGCTTTAAAAAAAATATATGGCCTCCTTTACCAAATGGCTCTTCTGGAGTGCTTAAAAGTAACATTCATGTGAGTAGCTGGTTCCTATTAGGTAATATTAGAAAGTGCTTACAGGAAATGAAAGGTAAAACACAGAGTTTACAAAAGAGAAGAAAAGCTTTCAAAGGCTCCTCCCGGCCTGTAAACTTTCAGCCACAGCCACACCAGCAAAAATAATGATTTGCTCAAATGGCAGAGCCACAAAGCAAATGCAGTCTCCCTTGAAGTAAATGGTGCATCGGTGGACTAAAACCTTTTAGGCAGAGAAAAGGTGGGACATGCTGGAAAAGCAAACATAAGTCTTAGGTGTACTTCATCTCCCTCCCTGGGTTGTTCAGAGTCCAGGCCTTTTGCATGGTGGCAGTTCTAGCATTTCTACAAAGAGGTCAGTGTTCTGAAAGGTTCCAGTACAGCCCATCATTGACCAATGAAAAGTCTCATCTGTTCATGAGAGGAGCGGTAAGCAACACTCCACAGTGAAACATGTCACAATCATCTTTTTCTGCAGAAAAGCCTCCCGCAACTCTCATCCTTGAACCTCCGGAGAAGCCACCAAAGTCAGGTTTCCTGTGTTATTTACACTTCACTGATGTTACCTCTATGCTTTTCTTCTATGATTCATGGTTTCACAATATTGAGAGCCTGCGTTTTCATTTCCACATTTGCACATTTTCCACATATACACATATCTAGCATCGAAGAGAGGTTCTTCCTATTGGGACCATTTTTTTACACATCTCATTATTAGAGGAAATTTAGGAACTAGGGAAGCAATTAATTGCCTACTTATAGGCTATTAGTGATCAAGGTTGGATGGTTTGATTGGTCACAGGTGTCTCTGTAACTATTTATAGTTGGCCATTGCCTATTCTAGCCAACAAGTCAAACGATGATATGTAGTCATCGAGCCCACAACCAGGAAAGGCATTGTCTTTCTCTATGCACTCACTTTATTTTGTACAATGGTCATTCACCTAGATTTTTCAAAGTGAAATGTGCCTTTTTTAGTTGAAAACAATATTTATAACCTTCAGCAAAGCTGTATTTAGTCACATTTATATAACATGAGCACTTATGGTTCTGTTAAGATATGTTCGATGTCCTGGCAAATGCTGAAGTAGATGCTCACAGTCATCTATTGGATGGAACACAGGACCCCCATTGAAGGAGCTAGAGAAAGTACCCAGGAGCTAAAGGGGTCTGTAACCCTATAGGAGGAACAACAATATGAACTAACCAGTACCCCCAGAGTTTGTGTCTCTAGTTGCATATGTAGCAGAGGATGGCCTAGCCAGCCATCAATGGGAGGAGAGTCCCTTGGTCTTTTGAAGATTATATGCCCCAGTACAAGGGAATGCCAGGGCCAAGAAGCAGGAGTGGGTGGGTTGGGGAGCAGGGCGGGTGGGGTTATAGGGGACTTTCGGAGAGGAAACTAGGAAAGGGGATAGCATTTGAAATGTAAATGAAGAAAATATCTAATAAAAAAGATATGTTTGATGTTCTTAAGCAAGGATAGCAGAATCATGCTTAACTACCTGTACTCTCTCCTATCAAGTCCTCAACTCCTGCAATGTGCTAATTATGAGCACACAAAAGAGAACAGAGTTTATCTGCCATTCACCCATATGAACTTCTAGACATTTAGTAAATCTTCAGAGTATAAGAAAAGGACATGAGCAAGTATTGTCCTCTCTAAAATTCATACTGAGCCCTAATCTCCAAGGCAAATGTACTATGAAGTAGGGTGTGTCCACATGCATAGTAGCAATCACATTACAATTGTCGATTCTTGAAGCAATGGGCACTTTGCCCATTCAATGCTTGTTTTACTGTCAGGCCAGGACTCAAGGTATCCTCTGAAGGAATCAGATACTACGTATCATTTCAGAAGCTAAGAATACTGCCCATACCAGCCACAAAACCTACAGGGTGCCTAGTATATACTTCCTACCATGTAGAACTAAGAAAATTAATTTCTAGTATTTAGAAAGTAGTGACTTTATGGTCATTTCTTATAGAAATACAAAAAAAAAAAAAAGACACCACCTTTGGCAAAGAAAATGTGTCTTTTTTGGTGGATTCTGCTTTTTGGCTTTTCTGACTAATATTTCCCATGGCCGAGAGGCATGTGATCTGAAGTCCACAAAACAAAAAGCAACAATATAATCGAATATCTGTTAGTAATTAAACAGTAATGATTTTTGTTTCTCATATATTAGATCCTAGGAGAATTCAGAAAATTAAGGATTTGATTCTGTATCTTATTGATGTTATCAAACATTATTTTATGTACATATTTTGATGGAATATAGTTTTTAAAGGACAACTTAATTTTTTAAAAATGCAGAGAAATTATCATCCAGCATGAAGAAGAAATGTTAATAGATTCAACTTGTAAAGATCTTATATCTTAGGGGTATAGAAGGAAGGGAAGGAGGAAGGGAGAAAAAGAAGGGAGAGAAATACAACATCTCTACTCCAGCTTCAAAGACAATCATATTTCTCCTCTCTGATTGTGGTAACCAAAGAGCATTCCTTACTTTTGAAGTGCATAAAACACTGTTCAAAGAAGGCAAGATGATATATGCCTAACATCTCCCTCTACAGTTGTGAAATATTGCTCATACTGGACTCTCTAAGTCAAGGACTTTATTGTGCTAATTCATTTAGGTTAGATCATATGCATTATCAGTGTATCAAAGTATGGTGCAATAAAACAGTCCATTTAACATAAACCTAGATTTCTGGTAGGAAAAAACAAACAAACAAAAAGATTTGAATACAATTCAACTTCTTGTTACAACTCAATAATCAGTGAAAGAAGAAAGCATATAGAAATTATAAACATAACATTAAAATAAAATCCAGGTTGTTACTCATGGTATTCTGTCAATTTTCAAAACACTAATTTTTTTTTTTAAGATACTGACACTAAAACTTAAGCTAAGGTTGAACTCTGTCAAAATAGGCTCTAGACACTTGGTGTTTTCCAACAATTTTATGAAGTGAAGTAAAAGTTGATCAGCAATTCTCTCTGTTTCCCCCATACACACACCCAGAAACCCTCTATCCCATATCCCTTCCCTCGACTTCACAAAGGTGTTACCCCACCTTCCCACTCCCACCTCACCACTCTTGTACTCCCATATATTGGGCCATCGAGCATTCATAGGACCAAAGGTTTCTCCTATTGATACCAGATAAGGCCATTCCCTGCTACATATGCAGCTGGGGGCCATGAGTCGTCCCTCCATGTGTACTCTTTGATTGGTGGTTTAGTCCTTGGGAGCTCAGGGGAGTCTGGTTGGTTGATACTTTTTGTTCTTCCTATGGGGTTGCAAACCCCTTCAGCTCCTTCAGTCCTTTCTCTGACTCCCCAATTGGGGACTCTGTGCTCAGTCCAATGGTTAGCTGCAAGCATCAGCCTCTGTATTTGTCAGGGTCTGGCAAAGCATACATCTGTGTGTAACAGAATGAGCACTACTCACATAAATAGAAGACTGACAGTAGTAATAAGTCTTGATCTTTAGCAGAGCTATTGCTGGCCACCCAGAAACCACCCCCATCACATGCCTACCCAGGCATCCCAGTGTACTGGGAAAGGTTCTGCAGTAGCATGTCAGAGAAGGGTTCCCTGTGGATGTGGAGGAAATCATGATTGGATTAAAAAACAAGGTCTTAAATGGATCAAATGCAATTACTTGTAAAATTGTTTGTTCCTGGAAAAGAAGAAGAAATGAGTATTTTAAGGCATTTATATAAAGAACAGTAACATGGAAGTGGTTGGACTTTAAGAAATATGCTCACAGTGTGGCTCTTGATTGGAAAACCTTGCCATATCTGCCTTGACTGGATGGTGACAGTGTTCGCTGTGTGTCTGATTGTTCTAGTTAATTTTTTCACTACATGGTCTGTTCTATCTACTGAAGTGCCAACACAGAATGTAAGGGCTTTCTAGAGGAGATAATAGGCTGGATTACATAGAAATCCTGACAAAAGAACATTCTGCCATTTTAAACCAATATTGCCCAAATCCTCCAAGATTGAAAAAAAAATTCAAACTAAACTTAAAACATCCATTTTAATTTTATCAGTTCCATTTACCATAATATTCCAGGCCAGACAAAGAATCTTAGGAACTAAAGGCAACCTGAGGCAGAGCCAACACCTCCTCCTGCACAGTCAGGGTTTCAGCTAAGTCACCCACCAGTCGGTGTAGAGCCCTCATAGCTTTCGACAGATCTGTTAGCTTTTTTCATTGGTATAATTCCAGGAGAAATGTCTTTCTTGATTCTCACATACAATAAAACTAGTAAATCCTAGGCTGTTGATACTGTGAATATTAAAACAAGTTAGAAACACAAATAATTGTCTTTTGATGGTATCTTTCAAGGGTATATTAGTATATTTTTAACATCAGAAAGTAATATGGATTTAAATCCTGGCTAACAAATCGATTTGCTGAGCAGCTCTGGGCAGCTCACAACTGCACAGCATCTGAAGGTCTCCAGAGCAACCTGCTGTGAGTTCCCTTTGTCTAAAGTGCTATTCATTTTATTTGTCTCAACTCTTGCCCTTAAAGCACCACTCCTTTTCTCAAATATAAGGACTTATATAATGTATAAATATGTGAATTATTTCTCTTTGATATGACATGGAAATCCAACATCTGACACAGACATATATGCATATATTTTTGCATATATACACACTACTCACATATTACTGTAGAATTTTCCATCATCCATTGATAATTTAACTAGACTAAGGTTTTCTAGTTTAGGCACAAGTTTTGCATTGTTTCTCATACAATCATGCTTATATGATAGTAACACTGTAGGAGTCCATGATTTGAAAAAAAAAAAAAAAAAGAAACGATACCTCAGACTCAAATAATATGCAACAACAAAGAGTATTTATTCTGCAAAGAACTTGTCTGTAAGGGTCCACCATACTTCAGGATGGAAGACAGAGGTGTGGATTTTACAGGATCAATTTAAAGCCTGTTAGGGTAGGAGTAGTAGTGTTTGCCTTTCTTTCCCTTGATTGGTTGGTTCTGTCTCCAGGGTTATAGGTAGGTGCCTCTGTGATTGTTTAAGGTTCTGGGAATGAGATTGGGGGACTTTTGCTGATTAACTATACTTGGATCAAACTAGGTGATAGGACAGCTTCTACAGTTCCTGATTGGTTGCCTATAAGGTTAGCTCAGGCTAGGTGGTTGGGAAGCTTTCTGATTGGCTGCTTCTAAGGAATGGTTTTTCCTGGAATTGACTACTTTCTGACCTTTCCAGTTCTGAGAAACAGAAACTTAGATGTAGTCTCCCAAACTGTCAGTTTGTAGCCTGTCATGGAATCAGCCTGGCTTTAGCTATCTCTGTCTTCTCAACACTATACAGATAATATACATGTGTGTGTGTGTGTGTGTGTGTGTGTGTGTGTGTGTGTGTGTGTGTGTATGTGTGTGTGTGTGTGTGTTGAAATCCTTCTCTGAATAATAAATTTACATATATTACAAAATTATCGATGATATAGTAATTATATTTCACTGTTAAGAAATATAAAAATGTATATTTCCAGACATCAGTTCTTACTAGACTTACTTCTTCTTTAAACAACAAAAATAAAACAGAATTACTATTCTAAGCAATCTAACTAAAAAAAACTTCAATTCTTATTAGATAGAATGAATCCTAGTAAGCTCATAACATAGGACAACATATACTTTGAAAACCACAGTGTCAAGCAATTGTTGTAAACAGATGTGGACAGCATTCTTCAGACTCCACCTGGCTAATTGTTACTACTTTTCTGGCATCTTCTTGACTTTTCCAGACAGATATGTCAAGGCACTTATTTTAGAGAATTGAGCAGATGTGAAGTCCAGCTTAATTTCCATATCCTTACTGGAGACTCTGGATCTCATTTGTGAGTGGCCACTCACTGTACTTGACCGTTCAGCATCTGCATGCTTTGGCAGGCAGTACTTCGGGAAGACGGATTCTCTCTCTCTCTTTTTTTATTATTAGATATTTTCTTTATTTACATTTCAAATGCTATCCCAAAAGTTCCCTATACCCTCCCCCAGCCCTGCTCCCCTACCTGCCCACTCTCACTTCTTGGCCCTGCATTCCCCTGTACTGGTGCATAATTTCATAACATGAGTAATTTCTCTAGCTCCTCCATTGGGGACCCTGTATTCCATCCTAGAGATGACCATGAGCATCCCCTTCTGTATTTGCCAGACACTGGCATAGCCTCACTGGAGATAGTTATATCAGGGTTCTTTTAGCAAAATCTTGCTGGCATGTGCAATAGTGTCTGGGTTTGGTGACTGATTATGGGATGGATTCCCGGGTGGGGTAGTCTCTGGATGGTCCATCCTTTCATCTTAGCTCCAATCTTTGTCTCTGTAACTCCTTTCATGGGTGTTTTGTTCTCTATTCTAAGATGGAATGAAATATCCATACATTGGTCTTTGTTCTTCTTTATTTTCTTGTGTTTTGCAAATTGTATCTTGGATATTCTAAGTTTCTGGGCTAATATCCACTTATCAGTGAATGCATATCAAGTGACTTCTTTTGTGATTGGGTTACCTCACTAAGGATGATATCCTCCAGATATATTCACCAGTGCAACTTTAGCAGAGAATCAAATGAAGCTGAAGCTTGCAGATGAAGGACTGAGCTCACATTTTATTTTCAATTGTTTGACCCCACTGTCTTAAGGCTTTCTATTGCTGTGACGAAACACCATGATCATGGCAACTCTTTTAAAGGAAAAGATTTAATTAGGGCTGGCTTACAGGTTCAGTCCATTATCATCATGTCCAGAAGCATAGCAGTGCACAGGCAGACACAGTGCAGAGAGCTCTACATCTGGGTTGGCAGAAAGAGAGAGACCCTAGACTTGCCTTGAGCACTTGAAACCTCAAGACCCGCCTCCACATTGACACACTTCCTCCAACAAGGCCAAATCTTCTAAAGTACCTGTACCTATGACTCTGTGGGGGTCATTTTATTCAAATCACCCCACATGGCATTGCCTTGCCTTCTATAGACATGACAATCTATTAAAGTGTTTTTTAAAGCAGATAAAACAGTTTGAAGCCATTAGACTTCAGAAAATCAGTTATGAAGATTCCTGATTTCATTCTTAACTTGCCAAGGAATTTATTTATTTATTTATTTATTTATTTATTTATTTATTTATTTTTAAAATTTGAGTGTCTTTATCAAGAAAAACTGAATTGGATTTTACATGTGAAGCTGTGACAGGAATTCTCGAAAAATTAATTAATTAAAAACTCTAAAAGGGAAAGTTAAAAAAAAATGTATCTCACTGCTACTTTAAAACCTCCTGACAAAGTCAAGTGAAAGACAATCAGATACGAAAGACTAAACACTATTCCTATTATGCACTTTAGAGCTCAATCTTAGGAATTGATCTTTAAACACAGTCCTGGACAATCCTGCTATCTGATACTTCTCATGTACTTTCATATATCACTATTAATCTATGATTTTTAAATTATGAACCATTTTCATTGACAGTAACTGTTTGGCCAAAACTTTAATGTTGTTTTTTTCTTTTAAAGTATTTTATTTTCCTCTCATATATTTTTGGTTGTGAGCCTAGCCTTCAACAACTGAGGCTGAGCAAACTCTCCGTCTCTCGAGGTGGGGTTGGGGGAGAACCCTCTAAGAAACCAAGAGGAGGGGACAGGGTGAAGAACTTTGGGAGGAGTTGGGAAGGGGCAACACTTGGAATGTAAATAAATAAAATAATTAGTTGAAAAATTAAATATTGTATTTGATACTAGCAGGTAAACGATGGATTTCACCCTGTCCTTTCTATACAGATGGTGTGTGTCATTACACTTGGTTACTATTCAGTCTTCCTCCCAGCTACCCCCTCCCTTCCATCACCTCTAGAAGTTTCCTTTCATTTCCTCAGTTGCTACTTCTTCCTCTTATCACATGAATTTTATCACTTCTCTATATTCCATCTCTATCATCAACCCCCTTCTATTGTGATCCTAGTTGAGTGACTTACACACACACACACACACACACACACACACACACACACAC
>LR749784.1:1652344-1709777 GCA_902729485.2 Mus minutoides | reverse complement strand
TTTTTTTTTTTTTTTTTTTTTTTTTTTTTTTTTTTTTTTTTTTTTTTTTTTTTTTTTTTTTTTTTTTTTTTTTTGTTTTTCGAGACAGGGTTTCTCTGTGTAGCCCTGGCTGTCCTGGAACTCACTCTGTAGACCAGGCTGGCCTCGAACTCAGAAATCCGCCTGCCTCTGCCTCCCAAGTGCTGGGATTAAAGGCGTGTGCCACCACGCCCGGCTCATTCTACATAGTTTTAAGCTTGCAGACAGCGCCAGGTAAGGGCCAGTTGTAAGTTCAAGATTGAGGGGTACTAAGGCTTCTAGGGGCTTCCTGCCTCCACTCTAGGGCTCAGAATGCATCTTCTCAGAGGGGGTCCAGGAAGTACAACACAGCGTTAAGCTCCACCCCCAATTGCTTTTCCCTGGAGGGATGGATCAGTCCAAGAACAAGTCCTGATTGGCTAGGGACAATGTGGTTATTTATGAGTGGCTGCAGCCATTACATAGCACAGAGAGCTTAAGCTATTTGCTCAATGACACACTGCTTACAGGCATTGAGCCAAGATTTTGACCAGCCTCCATGACTGAGGCCAGCCTCCATGACTGAGGAGGTACCCCCTCTCCCCTCTTTACTGAGGCTCCTTTGATATTTTCTGTGCCAAATTTGGGAACAAGAGTGATTGACTGGGAAGCAAGCAGAGAACACACAGGAAGGGGTGTTGGTCTGTGAGAGGAGAGCGAGACTAGGGGTTGGAGTTCGGGGATCTTTAGTCCACACTAATGATTCAACTATGGGAACGCTGGTACTGTGTGACTCTGGGTGGAGCAACATCCCTCTCTGAGCCTGGGCCTCATTATCATATAGAGTTTGGACTGGATCCCCAAGACATAGGCTGGCCAAGCAAATGGACAGGTCAGCTTCTCTGCACCGGGCACGTGCTATCTGCTGAAATTCTTCTGAAGTCTGGAAGGAGTGCAGGAACCAGGCCTGTAACTCTACTTCTGTTTGTTTGTTTGTTTGTTTGTTTGTTTTAGAACAAGAGCCTCAAACTGTGTAGCCAAAGATAACTCTGAACTTCTGATCCTCCTCTATTGGGTCCCAGAGTGCTGGGATTTCAGACATGCACCCCCACACCCGGAGCTTGCAAGACGGGCACTCTACCAAGCTATACCCAACCAGTACTCTGCTTTTGAAACTAAATTCTTGGATCTGTATGGCTTGTAGAAAGAAGTCTTTGGCCTTGAAAGTCCAAAGCTTTGCAAACCTCTTATTCCTGGTGCCTGGGGCAGCCCCTGGCTTGGCTCTCCGTAGGCCTTTGAGGGCTCCGTCTGTCTTTTCAGCTTCTCTTGGTCTTTCCCCAAAGTTACAAGACATAGGAATGCCCCCTTCCTCCTATATTCTGAAGAAGTAAGGGGCAAGGGGAGCATGCCCGCCCTGATCAACATTGTTTTCCTGAGCCACAGGCAAGAATTCTAATCGCAGCGATGGCACTTCCAAGCTGGACGACTTTAGATCATTCACCTGACCCCTCTGAACCTCCATGTCTATCCTGGTGAACGATAACACAATCTTTTTCTCAGGATTGCCAGGGTGTCTGGCTCACACAGGGCACTCAAGGAATGGGGCTCTCAGAATTAAGCTAAGGCCAGTGGGGGCGGGACCTGCAGCTAGATCTATATTTAGTCTACAAAGGGTGGACCAACCCTGGTACCCCAGCAGGCGGAGTTGAGGAGAGACTTGTGGATGACCGCCCCCACCCCACCCCCACCACGTATCCCCACCCTCCCAGTCAGCAGGGTCACCTTGGCTGGAGTAACAGCCCAGGGCACCCTTAGACCAGAAGAACCTGGTTTCCAGCGGCAGGAACCTGTGCAGTGGCTGCGACTTGTGGAACAGCCTACTAGGACCTGGGATGGGCAACACAACCCCACCCCACAGAGCCACCTCTGGGGCAGTACCCCTTCCAGCGCTGACTCTCAGGCTGACGTGGTCTTCTCGCCAAGGTGAAGCTGACCTCGGGTGGGGGTCGAGTGGGTTGTCAGCCCCGCCCTCCGCCCCAGCCCCGCGCTGATGAGTGTTGGAGCTGCAAATAGCCCAGAGGAATCCGTGACTCACGAGGCTGGAAATACTGCGCCCCCACCTTCCCTCCCTGTTCAGACCGCAGCCGCCAGCGGAGCTGCTCTGGGAAGCAGCCTGACACTCTGATTTCAGTAGCTCCTGGGGCTGGGGGGTGGGATAAGGAGCGAGGGGACCCCCTCCCTCAGAACAAGCCAAGCCTACAGCCATCCAGCACCCCACCCTGCAGCGGCCCTACCCCCTGATTCCAATTGGCTGTTTCTTCGTAGCTGTGTGAGCTTGGGCCAATCACTTAGCTTCTCTGGGCCTCCGAGGCCTCATCCAGGAGAAAGGCGACGTTGGCCCTTGGCTTGTGACAGTGCAGAACAGAGTCCAGCACGGACATTCCTCTTGAACTAAAGAATGAATCCAAAGCGAAGGGCAGGCAGCCTGGAGACAGGTGCTGTACGCGTTTCTGAAGAAGAACGCCGCGATTTCTGCAAGCGAGTTTGGGAGAACAGGCTGCCTCTCCCCTAGACATGGAAGCCCTTTAAGCTTCCTTCCCCAGCCCAGAAGTCCTCCCCATCCACTTCGTCCCTCCTCCCAGGTCGAACTTCAGGTGGGATCTCCACAAGTCTGTCATATTGTCCTTTTATTGTGTACAGGTTATAGAGACTAGACTCCCACGACCCCACTCCCAACCCCCTCCTCCACAGGGTCCCAAGACTGTAGAGGCCCCAGGGACCCCGATTAACAGTGAGCTTCCCCCTTTTACACCCGATTCTACACGTGGAGACTGAGTCAGAGCCCAGGTCCCCCAGGGTTAAGGCTGACAAGGGTCTTTGCCCTGGATTTGGGAGCCAGAAGGGATCTGGTTTGGGGTTCTTCCTGTGGCCACCATCTGCGGTTAGGGTGAAGCAGGGCATGTGGCTCAGGAGAGGTGGAATGGGGGGAAGTGTCCCCAGTACACAGAAGTGAGAGTCTGAGAGCCGCTGAGGCAGCGCTGGCTTCAGAGACAAACCTGGGCATCTGACTGGCTCAGAGACGCCAGTCTCTATTGATGGAAACAGAGATGCTAACTGTGACTCTAGAATGCTTTGAATTGGGTTCCAACCAGTGGGATTGAGTATTTAAGGCATAGGACAATGGTGTGTGTGTGTGTGTGTGTGTGTGTGTGTGTGTGTGTGTGTGTGTACAAGTCCTGGCTCTTCCTCTCACTTCCACAGAGGACCCTCTCTGCAGGGGGAGCCACCCAGGAGCCTGGGGCTCTGGCCTCACGTACCAGCAGCTGGAGATAGGAACCTTGTGTCATTTTAATAAACCCCATCTAAGTACAGGTGTCCTGGTCTTATACATAGCTGTTAGTCTCAGGTGACAGGTAGCCCTGGGTTTGAGGCTTCGAGAGTTACAAGGGAGGTGACAGTCATGGCTATCTCTCTGGCTTCCCTGGCAGTCTACCTAGGCCAGAAGCCCTGCTTGTGGCCAGCCTCTCATTTGCCAGGAAGGGGCTCCTGGTCCCCTGCCCTGCTGAAATGCCACTGAAGCAGCCACTCTGTGTTACAGACTCTGTCTTGCTCCCCAGGTCGGTACCTCAGTCCCTCTATTGTGAACTTAGATAGGGAAGGTCTACCTGGGTGAGGGCAGGCAGGTCCCTGGACTGCCTTGGATGGAGAGGAAGGGCCCTAGTTTGGGGCGGGGGTGACCCACCTGGGGCCTGAGAGTGTGTGGAGTGACTGGGGCCTAGGCTGAGATGTTCTGAGGGGTCATTGTCAGGGATCATGGTGACCTCACTGGCAGGCCAGTGGGGGAGAAGATGGGGGGGCCAGGGGTGGGGAGACCCTCAGATTTTTATCTCCGTCCGGAAGGTCTGCTGGACATGTTCTGTGTGGGGATGACGCCGCGCTCGGATAGTGAGGCTACCATCCTCTCGTAGGGCTGAGGTCACCGATGTCGGGTCCACATCCTCTGGTAGTTGGCACTTGTGAGCAAAGGTGTTCATGACTGTGCCGTCAGATGCCAGCTGGGGGAACAGATGACAGGTCAGGAATGGCTGTCCTGAGCCTTAGCCCCAACCAAAATCAAGCCAGAGTCCCATCTTTGCTCTCTGTCCTCGGTCATCCCACTGTGTGATGAGGGGTTCAGCTATCAGGTACGAAAGATCTGGCCAGGGGTGTTGGGGTGGCCAGGAACCTGGGGCTGTGCAGAGGGGCTCGGAGGCCTTCTAGGGGCCCCCAGGGAAGCTGGGTATAGAATGGGGCTGGGTGGGGCTCAGTAAGGGTTGAGCTTCCACAGCAGTGACTGGAAGTCTGGGACTCTCGAGCCATAGTGGGGAGATGACACAGCTGTGCCCTCTGGCTCCCCAGGCACCCTGAGTATCCACATCAGGGCCACCGCCCTCCCCCACGAGCAGCCCAGCTAGCACATAGTGTTCAGTGGAGCTGGCTGGCTGAGTCACTCTGGGGACGTGGGGCTGGCACGTGCGGCCAGTGGCTCAGTCCTCGAACCCCTGGCAGGGGTTCACAGTGTCCAGCCTGAGTTAGGGGAGCTAGCCAGGCTTGGGGGGTGGGAGGAAGGTGTTGGTAAATATCATCTAAGAATATTTAAGAATATCCTTAAGCACAGGCTTAAGAGCTGGGACAGCTGCTGTCTGTGCTGGCCATGCTCCTCTGATGATCTAGGTACCCTGAGACTCCGAGTAAGGTACATGAGGTGTGGGATGGATGTGACTCAGCTTCAGGGCTCTCTGCTCAGCCTCAGTCCCAGCATGGAGATGCCAAGACAGGACCCAGACTTTTGGCTCTGGGATGAAGGCGAGGTAGAGATGTGGTAGGGATGGACCGTGCTGCCCAGGCTGGGTGTGTCATTGGCACCTCCTCTACCCTGTGCCAGGGAGCTGTCCCTCCTGCACTGTGGTCACTTTCCACCGTGGTGGTCACTCTCCTCGTCTCCTCACCCCCCTCCTTACGTCTCCATCACTCAGGTTCCTCTCTGACCTCATCCCAGAATCCCTTGCCCATCCCTAGAGGGTCCTCAGGTGCTATGGCATGGTCCCCAAAGACAGGTTCTGTGACCCTTAGGTTGGAGAAGAGCCTGAACGTCCCTGGCCTGTGAGCCCACCGGGAAAGGGCTGCAGTTTGCCCTGGGTGTATACAGACAGGAAAGGAACATAAGTGAGAGTATGAAGTGTAAAAAGACAGGGGAAAAGTAGGGCCCAGAGACCAGGCTAGCCCAGGCAGAGTGCAAAGTGCAGGAGCAAAAGGTGGGGACCCTGGGGTGGGCCAGGGGCCAGACTCACCTTCTCAGCCCGCACCTCGATGTGGTTGTTGAAGGTGGTGACGATGATATCTTCAGGGGAGAAGTCTCTCATGTCCACTGTAAATTCGTAGGCATCCCCAAGGGTCTTGATGTTTCCTTGGCCCCCAGGACGGGCTGTGGGCAAGGCTGCTATATAAGCTGGGCACCGGGAAAGCCTGAGCCTCAGACCCTCAGAGTCTCTGCTCTTCTCTTGGAGAAATGAGTGACTCTCCCAGACAACAGCCTCTCTCCTCACTCTTGTACCCTACCTTGTCCCTGAGGGATGGAGTGAGGTGAGCCTCACACAGCTCCTACTCAGGCATGTTTCCCCCTTTAGCAACTTGACTTAGACCTGGAAGCTCTGAGGGACCAGCCAGCTGACCCTCAGTCCCAACGCCAGCCCTCCAGGGCTCCCATTACGACACTGGCCAATATGAGACTATTTGATTCACATCTCACCCTTAGGGTCCCTGGTGGCCCACCTACATCATAGCCACAGCTGTCTTGTTACCCAGGTCTATCTTGACAGCCACGTGTGGCTGTGACCCATGCGGCCTGGCAGGTGAGTGGCCACAGTATGCTCGGGATGGTCTGGAGCAGATGTCCCCGACCTGGGCCCCTCCCCTCCCCTCAGAGCCCCAGCACTTGCCTGGGAAGGCCAGGGGCTCCGAGCGAGGCAGCATGAAACCTCCAAAATCATCTGAAAACATGCTCAAGGCCTTCTCCATGGGTGGGTCCTGGGCTGGAAGGGCACGGGAGGCCGAAGAAGAAGAGGAGGAGGAGGAGGAGGAGGAAGAGGAGGAACGGAAGCTTCTCTCCGCTCTGAAGGCGGAGGAGGTCCGATGGCTCATCCACAGGCAGCAGGGGGCCCTGTCCAGACGGGCAGGGGCTGGGCTGGAGAAACGAGTGGGTCCAGGCCTCCACGGAAGCGTGCCGGGGCCCCTGACTGCCAGCGCTTTATAAGGCCCAACTGTCCCTGGGCTCGAGGCCAGCCCCTTGTCTGCTGGCTAAATTTAGGCCTCTTCATGGCCCAGAGGGGCCTGGAAATCTTCTTGGGAGAAACGGCTCTGCTGACAGCCCGACACAGGAGGGCAGGGTTGCAGGGTTGAGCTCACCACCTGGCACTGGAAGCCCAGAGCTCCAGCCTCAAGGGCCTCAGTACCTGCCAGGGCAGGGGGTGGGTCCTGCCCTGTGCCTGCCCCCAGGACTTTGTGATTGTTGGTCCCCTCGCTAGCCTGGGACCCTCCTCTCCTCTTGTACTGTGCCCCTCCTCTCCTCTTGTACTGTGCCCCTCAGGGCCTGTGCCTCCCCTATTAGACTCCTGAGGAGAGGGTGTATACATGCAGGTACCCCGAGGGACTCCGAGGAGCTCCAGGTCCAGCTATCTCTTAGGGAAGGCTGAGAAAGCCCAGGGAGGGGAGATAGAACGTGTGGGTGACCCCTGTCATCTGCCACAGGGACTGGTGATTCTTCACCTTATCCCCACTCTCAGGACCATAAGTGGCAGAAGAGAGCTGGCTGCTGGAGTTGGGGCTGTGGGGGTGGGGTTGGGCCCAGCTTTAGGGAAAGAGCAGATAAAGGTCTAGGGGGCAAAGTTGCTGGGAACAGTCTGCTTGCTCTACCCCAGGCTCAGAGTTGATGTCTGCCCAGCGTCCTAGTCACATGATTTCACATCCAGGTAAAGGAGACCGCTGACAGGTGCCTAAGCTCTGGCTTCCAAGATGTCTCTGGCCACTGCTGTCTCTTCCCAGCAGAGCCCCCTTTGATCTTACACAGCTCAAAAAGAGGAGCTTTTAGGCCAGTTTCCAGACCAGGAAATACAGCCTCCTAGGAAGGGGAGGGCTGAACCTAAGTTGGAATGGCTGGGATTCCATCCAGATGTGCTAGACTCCTGGGTCCAAGAATCTTCTTTCTTCCCGTTGACTGTGAGTAGAAGCCTGGATTCTGATGCCGGGCAGGAGGCGGAAGCCAGAGGAGGCTCTCAGTTTATGCCTCAATTTTGGAGTACACTCCTCCAAATCTTCACCTTCCCATATAACCACCTCCTCTCTCTCTCTCCCGTGGAAGCCTCTGTTTTCTCCAGCCCACACAGGGCTCCTTCTTTGTTTGTTTGTTTGTTTGTTTGTTTGTTTTTCGAGACAGGGTTTCTCTGTATAGCCCTGGCTGTCCTGGAACTCACTCTGTAGACCAGGCTGGCCTCGAACTCAGAAATCCGCCTGCCTCTGCCTCCCGAGTGCTGGGATTAAAGGCGTGCGCCACCACACCCGGCTGACAGGGCTCCTTATGTTCAGAGTCCCCCAACACCTAGCAGAGCGACAGTTTTTGTGAGTCCTGTGACCTCTCTGTGGTTTCCCCTCATCCCTAATCCTGAGGAGGTTCACCTGTCTCTCCCTATTAACCTCCCCATTAGTTCCTGAAGGTGTGGGGACCGCCCTTCTTGTCTTTAACCAGCATCCTGGGGGTGGGGGTGTGTGAAATGAGAAGGGGTGGAGCACAGCTGGGGGCCAGAGTAATGGCTGGAGATAGAGGGCTCTGTCACCCCCAGACTCCTGCTGGTACTTTAGTCTGTGTTGCCTGTCCCAGCTGAAGTGTGTCTGGCAAGGCTTCAGAGGCTCACCAGTACTGAGGTGAGACAGACAGAGGTGGGGGGTCAGGTGGGGGGCCCCCCTGGAGAAACCAGCCAGGGAAACAAGAGCCACTAGCTAAAAGCAGACACGCTGTCACACTGTCACGGTGCTGAGGGCCTGAGTCACTGCCTCTGGGTGTCAGCTCGCTTTACTCCCCCACGCCCGCCCACCATCCCCCCTCCTTTCCACACACCCCTGAGCAGTCATCCACATAAATATTGAGTGCTGGCTTCAGTGGCCAGGCAGGACCTCGAAAGGTCACCAAGGTCATTCTCCTGACACCAGACATGCTTCTCTGTCCGATCCCAGAGACAGGAGGAGTTTCAGAGCCGATTCAGTCCATAGTTGGGTGGGGTGGGACATGCCTGTTGCCCCAGGAGGATCAGGAGTTCAAGGTCAGCCTCAGCTTCATAGGAAGCTGGAGGTCATTATTCCTGAAACCCTGTTTTAAAAACACCCAAAACAATAGCCGTAAATAGCCTCTCCAAAGCCCAAGGAGCATCACAGGAGAAGGGATGGGAGGATGGAGGGAGGTGTGTGGTGGGGTGCTGTCATCTGCGTGTGACATGACCTTGCAAACATGACTACAGAGCAGGCGTGGCTGTCTGCATGGGGCCTGGGGAGAAAGGAGACCTTTGTATAATAGTTGGGTATTAGCAGGAAGGAGCATAGGGGCAGGGCGACAGAGAACCTCGGAGTGGGGTGAAGGCGATCTCAGTGGATCGTACACAACTATGAGACTGTCAAAAACAAGATCCTCAGGGGCTGAGAGGTAGCTCCGCAGGTAAGAGCATTGGCTGCTCTTCCAGAAGACCAGGGTTTGATTCCCAGCAACATGGTGGCTCAGGACTCTCTGTAACTCTAGGTCCAGGGGATCCAACGCCCTCTTCCAGTTTCCACAACGAGCACCAGGCATACATGTGGTGTACAGACATATAGGCAGGCAAGCATTTTTACACACAAATTAGTATACAAACACACACACGCACACACGCACGCACACACACACACACACACACATAATTCAAATCAAAATCCAAAAAAAAAAAGATGATGGTTCAGTCCCTTACATTTGGGGTATCTTACTTTCTGGGAGCATTTTCACTAACAGATGTTCTCCATGACTCTGGTCTGGAGAGCTGCAGTGGTACCTCAGCATACTGCTTTTGCAGAGGACCTGACTTTGGCTTCTAGCACCCACAATAGCAGCTCATAACCATCTCTAACCACCAGTTCCAAGGCATCCAACACCACCTTCTGACTTCTGTCGGTACTACACTCATTCACCCACACATAGACACACAATTAAAAATAAAATAAACCCTTAAACATTTTTATTATATTTATTCCTTTTTAATTTTTTATGAGTAAGTATTTTTGTCTGCATGTATACTTGGGTACCACATGCATGCTGTGCGCCCATGGAGACCAGAAGAGGATATTGGATCCCTTGGAACTAGAGTTATGGATGGTTGTAAGTTATCCAAGTGGGAGATGGAAATGGAAAAGGGGTCCTCTTCAGGGACAAGTGCTCTTAACTACTGAGCCATCTCGCCAGCCCAAGATAAACGTGGTGATTGGGGGCTGGCGAGATGGCTCAGCAGGTAAGAGCACTGACTGCTCTTCTGGAGGTTCTGAGTTCAAATCCCAGCAACCACATGGTGGCTCACAACCACCCGTAATGAGATTTGACGCCCTCTTCTGGTGCTTCTGAAGACAGCTACAGTGTACTTATGTATAATAATAAATAAATCTTTAAAAGAAAATAAGCCTTATTATTAAATAAATAAATACTTCTGAAAGGACTTCTGAGGACCAGGAATTCTTTGCCCTCAGCTCCAGCTGAGGTCAGATTCAGGAATCTGTTTACAGAACACCTTCTGGGTGATGTTTGGGCCTGGGAGACTTAGGTGAATGAGGCAGGCAGGCCATGCCACAAGACTAATGGGACAGAAGTGACCAAGGACCCGAGTGAGGAAGGAGTTGGTGGCAGATCCGCTCTGGCTTCAGAGCTGTTCTAGCCCAATAGCTGCCTCTGAGGCTCCTGGCACTTAGGCATAGGAGGAAGGCCTTCTTGGGGTAGGGGAATGGAAGGTAGGGTTAGTGCATTTGAGAGGGTGTTACCCTGGCACCCCTGTCTCAGCTTCCTGGTGCTCCCAGTAGGGTGTGGACATGTGTGGCCAGCTAGTGCCAGCTAGCTGCCCAGTACCGGAGACATGTTTGGGTTGTCAACAGAACAGCTAACCATCTGTTGATATGTGGGGGAGGGGAGGGTGGCCCTGGCTGTGCAGAACAGCAGGCTCCCACCCACTTCGACATCATGGAAAACATAGCCGCTCCGATCTTGAAGTGACTGGGGTTAGAGGCAGTTAAGAGTCTTGGATTTTAACCAGTCACTGGAAGAGTGGCAGCTTTGACTGTAGAAGCAGGGGGAGAGGGGAAAGTTACCCCTCCCCTAGATTTTCCTCTTCCTCCTCCTCTTCACCTCCTCCTCCTCCTTCTTCTTTTTTTTTTTTTTTTTTTTTTTTTGGTTTTTTGAGACAGGGTTTCTCTGTATAGCCCTCGCTGTCCTGGAGCTCACTTTACAAAGACCAGGCTGGCCTCGAACTCAGAAATCCCCCTGCCTCTGCCTCACGAGTGTGCCACCATGCCCGGCTCACTTCCTCCTTCTTGACACAGGGTCACATAGACCAGGTTTCATTCCAATTTGCTCTGTAATGGAAGATGAGCATCAACTTCTAACCCTCCTGCCTCTGCCTCCCAAGAACTGGGGCTTCAGGCATGTGGTCCACACTGAGCTCAGGCAGTGTTGGGAACCAAACTCAGGACTTCGAGCATGCTAGGGAGGGAGGTGCTCTACTAACCGAGCTGCATCACCAGTCCCCGAATCTTCTAAAAGTGGCACTGGGCTCACATTCTTTATATCGTGGCCACTGCCCTGCTAAAAACCTTGGGAGCTCAGAGACGGGACAGAAGACAGGACTGGCCCTGAGCTCAGCCTCTGCTGTGACCATCGGTAAGAGATGACATCTCTCTGACCTTCTATCAAACATCGGCAAAGTGGTGTCATTACTTCAACTCACAAGCACTCGGAGGCCACACTGAATGGCAGAACAGTGCTCACATTCGCATGCACGTGTGTGTGGGCACATGCACGCACACGCACACACACACAGACACATGCACACAAATGCACAAATGCACACACATAAACATATATGTGCACACGCACACATACATACACATATTTACACACACAGAGACACAGGGACCTGAAGCGTTGGAGCATGCTCAGTAGTCTGCTTGCTTTCTCCTGTGGAACAGCCCCTCCTGACTCCTCAGTAGCTTCCTGGTCAGTCTGTGAGTTCTGGCCAGTTTCTCAAGGACATTCTAAATGGCTTCCTTAACCCCAGGAGGGGAGGGGAGGGGAGGGTGTTGATTGGTGGAGGGCACACCTGTCCAGGTGCACGGGAGCTACAAAGAAGCTGTGTTGGAGGAGGGCCTGTTGGGGCTTCAGCAGGGCACACTGACAGGTGAGGAGTAGGTGGGTGCTGGGGGGGGGGGTCACGGATCTCAGATAGCATCCGCCAGGGCCAGGCCAGACACAGAGAGGGAGGGTGTGAGACCTGAGGCATTTGCCCCCAGGGAGCTCGTTCAGGACTTGGGGTCTTCTGGCCACCTGAGAAACGCAGAGTTCTGAAGGATGGCCACAGGGCACCCCAGCTGACCATGGGGACGGGATGTCACAGGGCCAAGGCCATTCCTGCACTCTGAGCAGGAGAAATGGCTGAGTGTCTCAGGAGCGTAGCAATGGGAGTTAAACCAGGGGAACAGTTCTGCTTAGGACATGTAGACACAGAAAGACACCACACAGAAGTAGCACCTTGCATGTAAGACATAGAAGAGCCTTCCAGATACCATGCATGCACACAAAATCCCCATGGGTCATGTGAGTGAGTGCTCACCCACCACACATGCATATGTACACACATGTACACACACACACAGCATGTGCACACACCTGTACATGCACACACAGCTCACCCATAGCCCATGCACATGCACACCCGTGTATACACACACACAGCACAAGTACACACATGTATACACACAGCACACAAGACCACAGCTTTTCCTTTTACTTAAGAGAGAGCACATTGGAATGTCCTAGAAGTGGGGCACAGGCGCATAGTGGCTCGGCTCACCAAGCAACTGTCCACTTGTCCTCAGAGAAACCATGGAGGAATTAGTGGGGCTTTGTGAGGGCGCCTCCAAGAAGCCAGTGCCACTGCAAGAGCTCTGGGGGCCATGCCCGCGCATCCGCAGAAACATCCAGGGTACGAACTGCCTCCCACCTGTCCCCTGCAGAGTCCCACGGAACAGCACCCGCCCCGCCCCCTCCAGGCCCAAGATTAACCTCCCTGTTTTAGTTTGGTCCCAGACAATACTCTTGGGTGGCTTGGAGGAAGAGCTTATGTGCCCATCACTTTGAATCTGTCTTTGTAGCCAGAGAGTAAAGAAAGCAGGGACCCCAGAAAGAGGCAGAGTACAGGCCCAGGCACTGGGGACTGGGGGTGGGGGGTGTATAGCCAGAGAGGGTGAGCTTCGAGGTAGGGCTGGAAGCTGGTGATGGGGGATGTAGCTGGATACCGCTTCCCACCTGTGCTCTCTAGGATGCAGACCCTACCCAAATGCACACTAGAGCTGCAATACCCAGCTCTTCCATGAAACCACTCATAAGTGTGGTCACTAGTGTGGGAGGAGATGGAAGGGAAGGTCAGAGGCCTTGTGCTGGGCCACAGGCATGGTACCCACAGTGCCATCACACGGACCTGCCACAAACCATGCTCAGTCTTCGTAATCCTCAAAGACAGAGTCCCTCTTCATTTCTTTGATCTTTGGCCCTGCGGTTTCTACCCTGTCTGGCCTGGTCCTCCCTGCCCAGAGCCTAAGCAGCCCCCAGGGATGGAGCTGTGACCCCAGTGTCCTGTCCAGGAGGCCTAGAGTGGCTGAAAGAGCGGCTGTTCCGTGTGGGTGAGGACTGGTACTTCCTGGTGGCTCTCGGGGTGCTCATGGCTCTGATCAGCTATGCCATGAACTTCGCTATCGGGCGTGTGGTCAGAGGTGAGGCCTCCCCGGCACGCACAAGGCTCGGGGTGATTCCTGTACACGCTTGGGATATCAGCTGGATCTCTGGGGGCAGTGGGGTAGGGATACGGCTGTGAGTGGCCAGGCCTGGAGTTGACCCTTATGTGGCTTTTGACTTGCTGTGTGACTTTAGGCAAACTCTGTGCCCTGCTGGTCTCCCCACTTCCCCTGTGTCATCATATCTGCACAGAGAGGGTGGAGCCTCTCTCTTCTAAGCTTGGCCACCCCTGCTCCTTCTCTCCCACCTTGCTCTTAGCTCAGTGGTCCCTGATCCCAGTCACAGTTTCTCCTCCACTATTCACTGGGTGGCCTTGGGCCCTTTCCTAGTCTGTAAGTGGACACCGTAGTGTCTGCCCCCAGGGCTGAGGCTCTGGGTGGCTCCTGACCGCTGGACATCTCCAGCACACAAGTGGCTGTACAGGGAGATTGGAGATGGCCACCTGCTCCGGTACCTCTCCTGGACCGTGTACCCCGTGGCTCTTCTGTCCTTCTCCTCCGGCTTCTCACAGAGCATCACGCCATCCTCTGGAGGTGAGTCGTGGTCACCTGGTCTCTGGACCATGGACAACCTGCCTTGTTCTGTAGTCACCAAAGGGTCCAAAGCTTTATATATCCTGTGTGGCTTGAGAAAGGAGGCGGGGGACAGTAACCTCACATTAGTGCTGGGGAAGCAAGCTTGGGAGAGACAAGCCATTTACCCAAAGCCACACAGGGAGATGGGGAGAAGGGGGACTGGATCATCACCAGCTCCGTACCACTTCCCTGGGCTCCTCTGGGCTAGGAAGGATTGGCTCCCATTCAGGACTGTAGCCAAATCTGCTCAGCCTCTAGAGCTGCCTCCAGCTACAGCAGTGGAGTTTGGGGAATCTTTTTTTTTTTTTTTTTTTTTTTTTTGGTTTTTCCAGACAGGGTTTCTCTGTATAACCCTGGCTGTCCTGGAACTCACTTTGTAGACCAGGCTGGCCTTGAACTCAGAAATCCGCCTGCCTCTGCCTCCCGAGTACTGGGATTAAAGGCGTGTGCCACCACGCCCGGCTATTTTTTTTTTTTTTTTTTTTTGAGTTTGGGGAATCTTGAAGGTCCATCTGACCCTGTTTCTTCCTCTGGCGGCTGTTATGAATCCATACGGAGCATGAGGCTGCTTTGTGACTTTCCCTGGGGAGACACAAACATGGGCTTATCTCATATAAAGTGCCAACCACAGACCAAGACATTGACTCCACCAAAGTCCAGGTTAACGAAGCTAAGAGTTTACTGGGCTTACAGAACATGGGAGAGGAGTGAGTTACAGCAGGCCTCTGCATCACCAAAAAGCCCACCCCAGTATGGGTGGCAACTGATGAAAGGCAGGCCTCTGCTGACTGTGGGAATGTTGCCTCTCCCTTGCTATTGTTGTTGCTGATACAACCTTGGGCAGGAACCTTGTAAATCCTGTAAGTTTCAGGAGTTTCCTGTGTCTTGTGAGTCTTTCTTTCTTTCTTTCTTTCTTTCTTTCTTTCTTTCTTTCTTTCTTTCTTTCTTTCCTTTTTTTTTTTTTTGAGTTTTTTGAGACAGGGTTTCTCTGTGTAGCCCTGGCTATCCTGGAACTCACTCTGTAGACCAGGCTGACCTCAAACTCAGAAATCCACCTGCCTCTGCCTCCCAAGTGCTGGGATTACAGGCATGTGCCATGGCTACCTGGCATGAGTTTCTTCCTTCCTTCCTTCCTTCCTTCCTTCCTTCCTTCCTTCCTTCCTTCCTCTCTCTCTCTCTCTCTCTCTCTCTCTCTCTCTCTCTCTCTCTCTCTCTGTCCTTTTTTGGAGACAGGGTTTCCCTGTGCAGTCCTGGCTGTCCTGGAACTCACTCTGTAGACCAGGCTGGCCTCGAACTCAGAAATCCACCTGCCTCTGCCTCCCAAGTGCTGGGATTACAGGCATGTACCACCATTGCCCGGCCAAAAAAGTCTTTTTAAAAGTCAGGGTCTTGGCCGGGTGGTGGTGGCGCACGCCTTTAATCCCAGCACTTGGGAGGCAGAGGCAGGCGGATTTCTGAGTTCGAGGCCAGCCTGGTCTACAAAGTGAGTTCCAGGACAGCCAGGGCTACACAGAGAAACCCTGTCTCGAAAAACCAAAAAAAAAAAAAAAAAAGTCAGGGTCTTTTTATATAGCTCTGTATGGCTTGTAACTTGCTGCATATACCAGGCTGGTCTAGAATTTATGGAGATCTGTCTGTCTCTGCTTGCTAATTGCTAGGATTAAAGGCATGCACCACCATAGCTAGCTTATTTCTTGAAATTTTATTTTTATTTTATCTATCAGTCTCTATCTATCATCTATCTATCTATCTATCTATCTATCTATCTATCTATCTATCTATTTGGTTTTTCAAGACAGGTTTTTCTCTGGGCTGGAGAGATGGCACAGCAGTTAAGAGCACTGACTGCTCTTCCAGAGGTCCTGAGTTCAATTCTTAGCAACTACGTAGACATTCACAACCATTTGTTATGGGATCTGATGCCCTCTTCTGGTGTGTCTGAACACAGCAACTGTGTATTCATATACATTAAATAAATAAATCTTTTTTAAAAACCAGGATTTCTTTGTAGCTTGGCTGTCCTGGAACTCTGTAGACTAAGCTAGCCTCAAACTCACAGAGATCCGCCTGCCTCTGCCTCCCGAGCGCTGGGATTAAAGGGGTGTGCCACTACTGCCCAGCTTATTTCTTGAATCTTAAGCAGCCTCTCCCCCTGGTCTGGGAGAGGTTCCATTGGAAAGTGCCCTGTGGGTGCTTGTTACACAGGTGTTAAAAGAATTAACACAGACTCTATCTCCCTCTGTCCTCTGCCCACCTGGACCAGGGTCTGGGATCCCTGAGGTGAAGACCATCTTGACTGGAGTGGTCCTGGAGGACTACCTAGACATCAAGAACTTCGGGGCCAAGGTGGTGGGCCTCTCCTGCACCCTGGCAACAGGCAGCACCATCTTCCTGGGAAAACTGGTATGGACGTGGAGGGCCCGTCTCCCATCCTGTCGCCTTCTGTATTCCATGCCACAGCCAGCCTAGCCTTGGAAACCCAGTCTCAGGGGAACACATCCAGGTCCCCGAATGTGACAAAAAATATCTCGGGACAGTGGAGGGCTAGGACAAAGATTTGATGCTGGGCCATTCCTGGGCGAGGTTTCTACTGTTCTTTCCGAAGGCCTTAAGAAGAAAGAAGAAGGAAGAGGGGGAGGTGGTGGTGGAGGAAGAGAAGGGGGATGGGGGGGAGGAAGAAGAGGAGAGGAGAAAGGGGAGAGTGGGAAGAGGAAGGATGGGAAGGTAGGGTCCAGCTTCCCAGCAACGCCTCACTGCCGCCCCCTGCAGGGACCCTTCGTGCACCTGAGCGTGATGATCGCTGCTTACCTGGGCCGCGTGCGCACCAAGACCGTCGGGGAACCTGAGGTGAGGGCCACAGGCTTGGGTCTCCTAGGGAAACGGGTATAAAAGATCAAAGCCCAGAATGCTATTCCTCCCAGAGCAAGACCAAAGAAATGGAACTGTTGGCCGCAGGAGCAGCGGTGGGTGTGGCCACGGTCTTCGCAGCCCCCATCAGCGGTGAGAGCTTCCTCGCCCTTCTGTACTCCGTGTCCTGCAGCCAGGGTGATAGAGGTCCTCCTGAGCCATGTGTTCCCTAGGTGTCCTGTTCAGCATCGAGGTCATGTCCTCTCACTTCTCCGTCTGGGATTACTGGAGGGGCTTCTTCGCTGCCACCTGCGGGGCCTTCATGTTCCGTCTCCTGGCGGTCTTCAACAGTGAACAGGGTGAGTACCATATTGGGACCTAGACTCCACCCTCTCTCTTCTGTGACTCTTCTCGTTTCTCCTTCCATCTCCTTTCAGACTACCCTCCTCTCTCTTCTGTTCCTCTACAGTGGTTCTTAACCTTCCCGATGCTGCGACCCTGAATGATAAAAATATTTGGTTGCCACTTAATAACTGTATTCTGGTTACTTTTTTTTAAAAAAAAGATTTAGGGCTGGTGAGATGGCTCAGCGGGTTAGAGCACCCGACTGCTCTTCCGAAGGTGATGAGTTCAAATCCCAGCAACCACATGGTGGCTTACAACCACCCGTAACAAGATCTGACGCCCTCCTCTGGTGCGTCTGAAGTCAGCTACAGCGTACTTATGAAGAATAATAAGAAATGAATCCTTGGACCGGAGAGACCNAAAAAAAAAGATTTATTTATTATATGAGTACACTGTACTCTTCAGACACACCAGAAGAGGGCATCGGATCCCATTACAGATGGTTGTGAGCCACTGTGTAGTTGCTTGGAATTGAACTCAGGACCTCTGGAAGAGCAGTCAGTGCTCTTAACGGCTGAGCCATTTCCCCAGCCCATAACTTGGTGACTGTTATGAATTAAAATGTAAATATCTGAGATGCAGGGTACCTGATATGTGATCCCCAAAGAGGTCAAAATTCTTAGGTTGAGTGCCACTGCGGTGCCTAGAATTCCAGGGAAATTTGGCGGTTAGGTTAGAAGCCACCGCCATCCTTGCCTGAGTTATTCTGAGACTGGGTTAGGGTGTGGAAGGCTGGCATGGGATCCCCACTTTCTTCCTTCCCCAGAGACCATCACCTCCATCTACAAGACCAGCTTTCCAGTGGACATACCCTTTGACTTACCAGAGATCTTCTTTTTTGTGGTCCTGGGGTGAGTGGGGCCTCAAGCCCCCAAAAGCCACTCTCAAGCTGAGGTGGTGGTGGCCTCACCAACATCTCCACTTCCAGGGCCATCTGTGGCGTCCTGAGCTGCGGGTACAACTACAGCCAGCGGACTTTCTTATTTTTCCTCAAAGCCAATGGGTTCACCTCCAAACTGCTGGCTACCAGGTGGGCTGGACCCCCTCAGGGAGCGCCCCACTTTTGACCTTCCATAAAGTCCCAACCCTTTCACGGAACCCCTCTTTCCACTAACCCTCCAAAGCGTTATCTGATCTCACACGGAGCCCTCTGTCAGGTGCAGCAGTCACGGCCCCACTTCTCTGAAAATGAACCCCCTCCCTGTGTTCCTCCGATCCACATCCCCTCCCTGAGCCCTGAGCCCTGAGCCCTGAGCCCTGAGCCCTGAGCCCTGCGCCCCCTCCTCTCCATCTCCTGCATACTTGCTTTATGGTCTAGGCCAGCAAGGCCCATGCCCATCTGGGCTTGGCTCATCCTTCCTCCAGGTCTCTTTCTGCCCTCATCTCGCTTCTAGTCCCATCAGGTCTCCACGTCTCACTTCATCTCTTTCTTTGGGAAGTCAGGGGCACCTGGTAGTTTCCTTGCTGTTGTCTCTTCCTTCTCTGTACCCTTTTCTTCAGTGTGAACCCCAAGGCTGTGGGGAAGGAGAGGAGGCAAATCCAACTTCCCTTCCCCCACAGCAAACCCTTGTACTCAGCTCTGGCTGCTGTGGTCCTGGCTTCCATCACATATCCCCCTGGTGTGGGCCGCTTCATGGCTTCCCGGGTAAGGGGAACGGAGCTGGGTGGTAGCCGTGGGGAACCCCCATTTGTAGTCCCTGTGCTGTCCCTCAAAAACCCACTAAAGACAATGCCCGAGGTTGTAGCCGCGCCATGGCAGAGCCATCCTTAGGGTCCCTAGCCATGAAGGGCTGACATAGCTGAAGCTCAGATGGGTAATGAATGGGACAAGAGTGGGCATGCTAACCTACCTACCACTGCCTCGGCCCCAGTTGTCCATGTCAGAGCATTTGGAGACACTGTTTGACAACAACTCCTGGGCACTGATGACTAAGAATTCGTCTCCACCCTGGTCAGCAGAGCCTGATCCCCAGAACCTGTGGTTGGAGTGGTGTCATCCACAGTTGACTGTCTTTGGGACACTAGTCTTCTTCCTGGTCATGAAGGTGGGTCCCTTGTATGGGCAGAGTCACAGCAGGTTCTGGGTGAGATGGGGTTGCTTTCTGAATTAAAGCTTGGAGCATCGCCTCCTATGTCCAGGTCCCTGATCTGACCCTGGCCCACTGTGTACCTCAGAGACCCTCCCAGCCTCAACTCCTTCCCCTCCCTGCCTTCTTCTGAGAGGTTCAGGCTCACTATGCAGGCCAGGCTCTTCAGGAACTTGTACTCCTCCTGCCTGCCTCAGCCTCCTAGTTCCTGGGTGACAGTCACGATCTATGGCCCCTGGTTCCCTTATTCTTACAAAAAATCAGTGTGTATGCATGCGTGTGCGTGCATGTGTGCATACCTGTGTGTGCATACATGTGTGTGCCTGTGTGTGTGCGTGTGTGTGTGTGTGCGCATGTGTGTATATGCATGCGTGTGCGTGCATGCGTGTGTGCGTGCCTGTGCACACATGTATGTGTGTGTGTGTGTACACGTGCACATGTATGCACTGTGCCACAGTGCAATGTGGAGCTCAGAGGATAACTTACAGAAGTTGCTTTCCCCCTTGTGGATTCCAGCAACAAGACTAAAGTGGTCAGGCTCAATGCATGGATTCCAGCAACCAGACTAAAGCGGTCAGGCTCAGTGCAAAAGCAGTTACCCTGCCCCTCCCTGCTTTCTTTGAGATGGAATAGTTGTTCTTAAAGGGCAGGCTGAGAGAGAAGAGAGGGACAAACCTGGCACATGCTTGCACACAGTAGGTGCTTTATTACGGCTTGGTTCCTTCATCTCTAGAGCCAAATGCTGCCATGGGCTCCAGCAGGGGCATCCTTTTCTCTAGGAATCTCCCCCTGCCCCCTACCCATGTCCTCCTGTGTTGCTTCTAACTGTTGCCATGTGGGTACCCCCCCAGTTCTGGATGCTGATTTTGGCGACCACCATCCCTATCCCTGCTGGATACTTCTTGCCCATCTTTGTCTATGGTAAGACTGGAGTCCTGGATGTCTGAGAGGGTTTAGGGGCATAGGACATGACTTCCAGTATCATCTCCCTCCCAAAGTGGTACCAGGGATGGGGTCGGGATAAGGGCCTAAGGGGTTGGGTCAGCCTGGTTGCTTCTTTCATCCTGAATCTGTGGCAGGAGCTGTCATTGGGCGCCTCTTTGGGGAGGTTCTATCTGTCGCCTTCCCAGAGGGCATTGTGGCTGGAGGCAGGGTCAATCCCATCACGCCTGGGGCCTATGCTCTGGCAGGTGAGTGTATCTGGGGCCAGCAGGTGGGTCCCCTTCTCCTCAGTTGGCCCGTCCACTCCCTGAGCCCTACCATCCCCCAAGCCTGCTTTCTCTTTGTTTTCCTTCCCATCCCCTATCTGCTCTGCACCCTTTCCTCTTGGCAAGGCTAGAACCTTCCAACGGTTGTGGTGTGTGCTCTTTGTGCACTGCTGAACCTAACCATGGTCATACTGTGCCCACCTTGCCCTCTGGGTGAGCCTGGCCCCTGGCCTGGGACCCCCACACACACCTTGGCTGTGTTTCTGCAGGTGCTGCTGCCTTCTCGGGGGCGGTGACCCACACCCTCTCCACAGCACTGCTGGCCTTTGAGGTAACGGGCCAGATCGTTCACGCACTGCCTGTGCTGATGGCCGTGCTGGCGGCCAACGCCATCTCTCAGAGCTTCCAGCCCTCTTTCTACGATGGCACCATCATTGTCAAGAAACTGCCATATCTGCCGTGGATCCATGGCCGACAGATTGGGTGAGCCTTGGGCTGGCTGATGGCGTGATGATGCCCAGGGTAATTGGGGATGAAGGGACTCCTGGAAAAGCCCAGCACTGCTGATCTTGAACTGTAGAGTGCTAAGGCTGGTAAACACCTGCTCTCTGGTCCCCACAACACCCTCACAGCCCACAAGCTAGATGAAGAAGCTAGATCTCTGTCAGGTGAGGCTGATAGGAAATGAGCAACAGACAGGAAGGGCCCTTCTCTCCCTCTCCCCTGCTCTGATGCTTCCTGGTAGCTGTCCCACAAATGGGCTCTGAGACTCCACCTTGATCGGATTGTGCCCTAGTATCTTTGGTCTCAAAGCGGCACATCTCAAAGGCTCCAAGTGTCGCTGAATCCAAGGTCCAGCTCCAAACAAGCCCCCGTTTCCCGATCTTTAAGAAAGGTGTGGTTCTCATACCTTCTCTTTCTAGAACCTATGGGTTCCTCCGAACCCATCCTTGGGAATCACAGGTCTTCTCCCAGCAGGGCTCCTTGGAATGGCCCTGCCTTACCCCAGGCCAGTATCATCCCATTTCCAGGCCTGACTGATGCAGCCCTCTGCCCACAGTTCCCACCCCGTGACTGTGGGTCACTTCATGAACTGCGCCCTCACCACGCTGGCCAAGGACATGCCCCTGGAGGAAGTGATCAAAGTCGTGATATCCACAGATGTGACCCAGTACCCCCTGGTGGAGACTACAGGTATTCCACAGGCATTGAGGAGAAGGTGGCTGGCTGCCTGGGAGGAGGGTTTGGGCTTCCCCCTGCTTTCCTTTAAGGGCCTGCCTGTCAGGGCAGCAAGGGCAAGCAGGACGTTAGATCTGTCCCTTAATCTAGACTCTGCAACTGGGTAGCTGTGTGACCCAGGGCAAGTCTCCTAATTTCTCTGAGCTCCAGTTTCTTCGTGGAGAAAATGGACCCAATAGCCATTTCTACTTGAGAAAGTAGGGGTGATGCGCTTAATGAAAAAGAAGAGAGGTGCTTGTAAGACAGCCTGGGCCTGGCTCTTTGGATTCCAGGACCCAAGCCTCATGGGCTGACTCTCCACATTCCTGAGTGTCCCTCCCTTCCCCCACTGTTCCATTTGCCACGATGAGCTCATCCTTTTAAAGGCAGAAGGATGGTGTTAAGTCTTAGGGAGAGACTAACCCGAGTGCCCTTCTCCAGTTCACAGAGCGTGGTCCTTAAGGGAGGAAGGTAACCCAGGTAGGGGAGGAGCTACCTGAAGCTCCCCGAGCATCTGTCCATCAGTGCGTCCCCTCTGTGCCAACAAGGCAGGGTACGCACTCAGTCAGAGTAGCACTACGGCCCATTTGCCCTTGGGCAGGACCACTTGAGCCGTGAGCAGCACGAACAACCAAGGTCACCTATGTGCCCCACAGCAAGCAGAATAAAGTCACCTATAAGGGAAAGAACCTTGTGGAGATACCTCTCGGGCTCTATGACTGGCAGTGGCCTTGTATGAAAAGTAGGAAGGGTCACCATAGGTTCCCACCCAAATGTCAGGGGCTTTGCTCTCACCAATGGGAGAGATCACAGCAAACACATTTTCTACTTATTCTATATAGGGATGGCCCTTCCAAGAGGTCACCTCCTAGAACCAAGAATGGCTTTGGACTCCACACATCTCCCTGGCTAGATTCCACAGCCCACCCTAGAAACAAACCCCTGGTTTATTAAAGGAGGGAGGGACACTTCTATTGTATCATCTGGTCACCGAGTGTGTCTGTGGTGGTAAGGACTGAATTCAGGGCCAGCGCATACTAAGCAAGCCCTCTCCCACTGAGCGACAGCCATGCCTAGTCCCGGGGTTTTTATTTACTGGAGAAAGAGAATATCGAGCTGGATCCCTAATGAAGAATGCGAAGAATGCCTACAGACTCTCAAGATGCCAGGGAACTCCCTCCATGCATCCAGGCTAGTCCCTGTATCCACGCTAGCCCCGGCACACAGTAGGATCTCAGATTGGAGTGTACCTCTGGGGTTCATTTTTCCATTGACCTGAACTCAGATTTTAAACAACTTCAAGGGGAACAGAGAAGAAAGACAGCCCAGCTGTGACACCCAGATGTCAAGAGGCTAATGTCCATAGTTCCCACCTCTTAAAATGTGGCGAGGTTGGGGGTAGGGTGTCTCAGAATATCTGCTGGCCCACTGGCCACCTTACCCAGCTGCACTCAGCTGACATGTCATTATGGAAGCTGAATGGTATAGAGTAACAATTAACCCACCAGATAAGCAGTTTTCTCTTCTGTAAGCGGGGTGATAAGATTTCTAACAGATCACACACAATTTCCTTAGACACGAGAGCGCCTAGCATGTTCTTGGCACAGAGTAGGTGCTCAGTGAATATGACTTACATTTACAATGTTCTATGTTCATAATCCATCCATCCCTCCCTCTTTACACGTTAGAGTCTCAGACCCTGGTGGGCGTTGTAAAAAGGACCCACTTGGTGCAAGCCCTCCAGACTGAGCGTGCTTCCTGGACTCCAGGCCAGCAGGTGGGTCCTCCTGCCAGAGGGGGACAGGATGGAGTTGGTGAACTGGGCTGTGAAGGGAGGGGACAGCTAACCTAGAGGAGTTCAGAGACCAAGGTCTAGAAGCTGGTGGCTGGCCCAGGTCCCAATTGTCCTTTGCCCTATCCCCAGCCCTGTCTCCAGGATATCTTGGCTAATGGCTGCCCCACCCAGCCAGTGACACTGCAGCTGTCCCCGGAGACCTCCCTGCATGAGGTAAAGAGAGAACTAGAGAGAGTGGGATGGAGGTGGAGGCGTCATGAGGGAGGCTGGAGAATGGTCACCAGGTCCCTTTTAGCAGAGACCTCATCCAGCTCCTCACGTGGACTCTGGCTCCCTCTAGCGGTCAGATTTCACATCGCAGCCCGCTCACCAGGCAAGGAGGCGGTATGCGGGCAGAGGGGTGTTAGCATTTCCTCTCAACCCCTCTGCAGACACACAACCTTTTTGAGCTGCTGAACCTTCAGGTGCTGTTCGTGACGGCACGAGGCAGAGCTGTGGGCTCTGTGTCATGGGTGGAGGTACTGGGGTCTTGAGGGCTGGGAAACGTTGAGGAGGTGGGGGCACCGAATTCCCTCCAGCCTCACCTCCTCTAATCTTTCCTCCCCACTATCCTCTGTTTCTCTGTCATAGCTGAAGAAAGCAATTTCAACCCTGACCAATCCTCCGGCCCCCAAGTGAGTCAGCCCTGGGGGGGGGCGTGGCAGCCTGACGACTCGCCCAGCCACTCAGCTGCCTTGGATCTGGGATCTCCCGGCCCCGCAGGGCATCTCCACTCAGCAGAGAAGAACGCTCCATATTCACACTCCCCTCCCTGAAGGAGCTGAGAGTAAATGAAGACATTCATGTGTTCTGTCGCATTATGACCCTTGTGCCTTCTGGGGTTGTCTGCTGCTATCCAGGAGCTTCTGAGACAAATAAAACTGATGTCTGGAGTCACTAGTGTCCCCTCTTCTCCCTTAAGGGTGTGCAGAGTTGGGGCTGGGGGAAGCTTCCTCTCTGAGGGGCCTTCTACACCACAGTCATCAAGGCACCCCCTTTCTCCTGTCGCTCCAGACAATGTACACAGGGTGATCCATGTCCCCGAAGGACCCAGCTTCATGCCTGCAGATTTGATCTGTCCTCTTCCCTCTTCAGCCTCAACTCAGGTATAGCGAGGCCAGCCTCACACAGCTCATCTTCTTCAACAGACAGCTCCAACCTGACCACTGGGCTCTCCAGCCCTCCCACTCAATGTGATGGGCCACTCAGCCATGGGCTTTGTAATTAGGCATGGATAGCTATCAGGTGACTGCCTATACTACGTAAGTCCAGGACACCCCAATAACTCAAACCACTTCATGGTCTATAACCTCCCACCCAGATATCTATTCAGGCCCCCTGAGTATTGAATGCCCTGCATCCCAAATGCCACACGTAATTCAAAGGCCTGCCCCTGCCCCTGCCCTGCCACCATGACCAATGGCGACATCGCCTTGCTGAACCCACACCCTGCCCTCTGCCATCCCACTTCACTTAGATTCCACACCCACTTTCACGCCTCTGCTCCGTGTCCTGTTCCCAGAGGGCGATCCTGTCATGGGGATCTTGTCCTCAGAAAGGCCAAGGCCTTCACTTCCTTTCTGACCTGGTCCCCACTCCTACACCCAATCAACAGTTCTGAAAGGGGGTGAAAGAAGAGGAAAAGGAAAGAAGGAAGGAAGGAAGGAAGGAAGGAAGGAAGGAAGGTGGGTGGAGTGATGGTGGCTCACACCTTTAACCCCAGCACTTGGGAAACAGAGGCCAGCCTGGTCTCCATAGCAAGTTCTCAGTCAGCCAGAGCAACATGGTGAGTCCTTGCCTCATAAAACAAACAAAAAACACAAAAGGTCGGAGAGAGGGGAGACACCTGACACCAGCATCTCCGCACACATGCTCACACACTAAAAGCCAACTGCAGACACAGCTCAGGAGCAGGATGTGTCTAGTGCGGGTGAGAAACTGGACCCAGTCTCCATTCCTGCTCCGCCGAAAACAGAGAAAAGAAAAGAAACCCTCCTAGTTGTGCTTTTTAAGCACTTAAACTTATTCATAAGGAAACCAATCACATTCACAAATCTACAAATAATAATTAAAGAAAAATCTAGAACATTTTATATTTTTTAAAGCAAAACCAGGCAGGAAGCCAGGTGGCACATGCCTTTAACCCCAGCACTCCCGAGGTAGTGTCAGGTAGATCCCTGAGTTCAAGGACAGTCTGCTCTACAGAGTGAGTTCCAGGGCAGCCATGGCTACACAGAGAATGGAACGATCTGTAAGATGGAAATCAGAAAATATCAGTGGAAGACGTTGACTAGAAAGCCCCAGAGTGGAACAGCATCCCGGTCAGTCTGTGGAATGAAAACGTTAATTTGCCGGGCGTGGTGGCACATGCCTTTAATCCCAGCACTTAGGAGGCAGAGACAGGGGAATTTCTGAGTTTGAGGCCAGCGTGGTCTACAGAGTGAGTTCCAGGACAGCTAGGGCTACACAGAGAAACCCTGTCTCGAAAAAACAAAAGCAAAAACAAAAATGCCGTTAATTTGTCAAAATATCCACATTCCCAATGTTGTAGATTCAACTCAATTTTCTACCAAAATACCAAAAATCTTCTTCATTGAACAGAAAGAATTGTCCAGGGATGGAGAAGCAGCTCAGGAGCTAAGAGCCCTTACTGCTTCAACAGAGGATCTGAATTGGGTTCCAACAGCCACATCAGGAGGGGAGGGTCATGACTACCTATAACTCCAGCTCTAAGGATCTGATGACCCCTTGTGGCCCCTAGGGAAACACACCACACACACACACACACACACACACACACACACACACACACACGTACACACACTTAAAAATTAAGTAATCCTCCTTTTCCCCAGTTTTTCAAGATAGGGTTTCTTTGTGTATCCCTGGCCATCCTGGAATTTTCTCTGTAGACTAGGCTGGCCTCCAACTCAGAAATCTACCTGCTGTGCCTCCAGAGTGCTGAGATTAAATCAAGTGTGCCACCAACTGCTGGGTAAAAAGTTGTTTTTTTGGTTTTGTGGGTTTTCGTTGTTGTTGTTATTTGTTTCCTTTTCTTTTCTTTTCTTTTCTTTTTTTTTTTTTTGGTTTTTTGAGACAGGGTTTCTCTGTGTAGCCCTGGCTATCCTAGAACTCACTCTGTCACTCTGTAGACCAGGCTGGCCTTGAACTCAGAAATCTGCCTGCCTCTGCCTCCCGAGTGCTGGGATCAAAGGTGTGCCACCACATCCGGCTGGTTTTTTATTTTTTAAAGAAAGGACTGGGGGGAACACTCTAAAAGCCTAATAGACACCCCCCACCACCACCACCAAAGTCAAAGGAATCCTAAGCAGGAAATAAAAAGGTGGAGGAATTTAACACCATGATCTCAAAACTACAGAAATTGAAGCTGCATGATTCTAGCATAAAAATAGCTGTGTGGAACAGTGGGTCAAAAAGAGAACCCAGAAGCGAATCCATGCATCCCTAGCCAGCGCATCTCTGACAACGGTCCTGAGGATACACACTGAAGAAGTGCCTTGTCAATAAATGCTGTCTTCAGTTGCAATCGAGACCACGGGATTGAAGAGGTTGTGAAGAGAAGCAGAGGTTAGCACCAAGCGGCAGCGTCAGAGACCCTGAAGACAGGCTGGGTGAAGCCTCCTACCTCTAGGATAATGGGAAGTCGGCCAAGGACAGTGGCTCGAGCCTGCAAGGCAAGCTGCAGAGCTGGAGAAGAGGCGCTGCCCAAGGCCCTGTGAGCCCTGTGATCGTAACTCTGAGACCTCAGGTATAGTGGTACTTACACTTCTGGCCTTGGGTTTTGCTCTGACTGACAGTGTTCTGTCTCTCTCCCCGTGTAATAAGAAGTACATAGCTTATTTATGATTTTACAGGAGCCCATGGTTATTTTATAAAGGCCAAACTTTTTGAAAGGGTTTGAACTTTTTTTTAAAGATCATGGGATTTTTAAAGTTATACTATGCTTTGCATTGGGCTGTCAGCATGGGATCCTGGGGATAAACAAGAAAGAAAAGTTTACGGTTTAATAGCGATGTATCGTGTGTTCGGTAGACAAAGGGTCAGTTGCCGTGGTTAGGTTTGTTTGTTTGGTTGTTTATGTTTGGTTTTCCAAGACAAGGTTTCTCTGTGTAACAGCCCAGGATGTCCTGGAACTTGCTTTGTAGACTAGGCTGGCCTTGAACTCATAGAGATCCAACACCGTACCCTGCTACAATGGTTAGTTTTTATCAAGTTGATACAAACTAGGGTTATCTGGGAAGAGGGAAGTTCCATTGGGGGAAAAAAATTTCCTAATCAGGCAGGCCTGTAGTTAAGTCTGTGCATCCTTCTCTTGATTAACAACTGATGTCAGTGCCCAGCCATAATATACAGTGTCACGTGTCGCCCATGGGCAGGTGGTTCTGAGGGGTTTTTTGTTTGTTTGTTTGTTTGGTTGGTTGGTTTTTGTTTTTTTAAGTGAGCTGAGCAAGCCAGTAAGCAGCCTCTTTCCAGGTCTTCCTCATCAGTTCCCGCCTCCAGGGTCCTGCCCTGACTTCCATTCACAACCCGGACTGAGATTGGTAAGGTACAAGCTAAGTTAACCCTTTCCACCCCACGTTGCTCTGAGTGGTGTTTTATCATAGCGATGGAAAATATCTAAGGCACTGGGCACATTTGCGTGCACCTGCACTCCTGGCTACAAAAGAGGCTGACACGGGAGACTACTTCATCCCAGGAGTGTGAGTCCGGCCAGGTCTGCGCCTGCCTGGGCTCCTCCGTGCCAGGTATCTGTCTCAACCCTCTCTTTTTGGTCACTGAATCCTGAAGCTACTTCTGCACCTTTCGGACCCCATGGAGCCTTCATCTATGATCTCACTTTCCATAGGCTCCTCCCACTCTCCCATCATGCTCAGCAAGGCTCCTGTCCTGTCCTGTCCTGAGGACGCCCCTGCGTGGACACCCATCCTCTTTCGATTCAATGTCAGTGTGACCTAGGGGACGTACCTCGCAGTGCTGTAGGCTTTACATATTTGCCTACTTTTAAATGTTAACTATTTACTTGTGTGTGTATGTGTGTATGTGTGCATGTGTGCGTGTATACCTGGGCACACATGTTAGAGGGCAACCCAGAGGAATCAGCTCTTTCCTTACGTGTTGAGTCATCTTGCTGGCCCAAGCAATTAATATTATTAATTTTTAAATTTTTATATTTTATGTGTGTGAATAGAGCCCCTGAACCTGGACGTACAGGAGGTCGGAACCCACCTGACAGGGACCCATGCGAGTGTGGTGGGGTAGAGGGCACAGGGAGCAGGAAAGGGGGTCAGGCCTGGAGCTATGCTTACAGGCAGTTGTAGGAACTAAATGTGGGTCTTCTGCAAGAGCAACAAAGACTCCAACCCACTGAGTCACTCCCCAGATCCCCACCCCCGCCACACACACACACTGCAATGTATTTTTTAAAAACTCCTTCTATTGGTGGGCACAGTGCCCGTGCCTGCAATCCCAGCGCTGGAGAATTTGGAGTTTGAGGCCAGACTGGGTTACATAGTGAGACCTTGTCTCAGATATTAAAGGTTGGCAGTGGGGCTAGGCCAGAGAGTCCTTACCTAGCCCCATAAGGCCTCACATTCTCCCGTCAATTCCCATGGTCTCTCACTAACCCCTTAAAGAGATATAATAATAATAATAATAATAATAATAATAATAATAATAACTTCTTAGCTTACTCTAAGTTTTTTTCTTGAGACAGCCCCGTGCAATATTTTTCAACTTGATCTGCAGCTCTGGGCTTCAAGCAATGCTCCTGCCTCAACCTCCTGGATAGGAGACATCACAGGTGCAATTTCAATGTGCCAAGTGACTTCTGTGACCTTGGACAGGAAGCCCCACTGTTCTACAATGTCATTTCTTTCCAGCAGGGCAACTGGCCATCTTTCTGAGTTTTGGAAGCTCTGAGCAGTTTTGGGAAGTGCCTAGCTGTCAGGGATGGGCATACATAGAGACTCCCCTCCTCGGGCCCCCACACCACCATGGGCAGCCTCTTCTGCACTCTGTACCTCTTTGCAATGCCCAGCCAAGAAACCTGAGGCTCAATTACAGCAGAGGAGATACTGTCACTGTCCTGCGTGTTCCTCAGCTCCTGCTCCCTGGAACTCCAGGAACCCCAGAGTCCTGCGACACAGATGGGGAGGACCCTCTGCCCAGCTGTCACATGTGAGATACCCCTGTACCCCTTCCTCACCTCTCAGACGCTGCGTCCTTCGTGGTCTGTTGGCTGGGGTAGTTCTGGTTGGTTTGTCTGGAACATTCTTAGTGGTCACGGTAAACTCGAGCCTGGGAGGGGGAGGGGAGTGTGTTGATTGGTGGAATGCACACCTGTCCGGGTGCACGCAGCTCCTGCCATGAACAAAGAGGCTGCTGTGTTAGAGGAGCACCAGCCAGGCAGGACCTCTGCAGGGTGGACAGGGAGGTAAGGAGCTGGGCCAGGCGCTTGACTCGAACTTGGGTGGGGCCTGCCAGGATCGGGGCAGGCAGGGAGGATGCGGAGAGAAGCAGTGACGGAAGCTCATCACCCTTCAAGGACCTCTTTCTGGGTCTTGAGGCTGCCTGCTTTCTGTGGAACTGAGCTGAGGAGCACAGGGTACTGAGAGATGGGTATGGGGCATTAGAACTGTCCATGGGGACCAAAAGACAGGCTCATCCCTAAGCAAAATGGATGTTCCAAGCAGCCTAGAGTTCCAGGAGGGTGCAACAGGGAGCCCCAGCACAGAAAAGCTTCTGAAAGGGATTAGGATCCTACCCTCATCCCACCTGCTTTCACGCGGATGGGATTTAGAAGTTCCACTCCACCCATGCAGTACAACAGGCACCTCCTGAGTATCAGAGCCTTTGTAGAGAGAGCACACAGCGACTGTGAGCCCTCCAGATAACGCCCTACACACCAGCAACTCACAGCCACCCAACAGCATAAGCCTCTGCCTTCAGTTGGGAAGGCAGAGGATTGGAAGAACCCAGAAGCGGGACACAGGCACAGAGCGGCTGTCAACAAGCAGCTGTCGACCTGTTGTCCCAGGACGGATGGAAGAGCTGGTGGGGCTGCGTGAGGGCTCCTCCGGGAAGCCGGTGACTCTGCAAGAGCTATGGGGTCCGTGTCCCCGCATCCGCCGAGGTATCAGAGGTGAGAGCTGGGTGACTTCTCCTCCACCCCATCCTCTCCTCCTCCCCCACAAAGTCCCCCTAGGACGTCAGTGAGCCTAGACCCAAGACCACTCTGCTCACTTCTGTCTGCCTCCTTAGAAGCCGACCTCATTGTTGGCAGAGAAAGCAGGGATCCCAGAAAGTGGCAGAGCACAGGCCCAAGTGCTGATGCCTACAGCTAGAGAGGGCCAGCTTCTAGGCTGGGCTGGCAGCCAGTGGCTAAGGGCATACCTGGGGGCCTGAAGTGCAAATGGCCTGTAGGTCCTGGGGGTGACAGGGTCCTATCCACCCCTCTCATGAGATCTCAGTGAGTACCAGCCCCCTCACCCTCCTCTGCCACCTGGACCAACTTTCTGCAAGGCTCCAGTGTGACCTGAAGTGGAGGGACACCTACCTGGACCCCACTTCACTTTCTACACATCCCGCTCAGCCCCTTCCATGAGCCAGAGCCCCTCCTCATCACCCCAGTCTCCAGCTCTGGGCCCTGCTAGCTCTCTGTGGCTACCCAGAGCCTGAGCAGACCCTGGGAAAGGAGCAGTGACCACAGTGTCCTGTCCAGGGGGCCTAGAGTGGCTGAAAGAGCGGCTGTTCCGTGTTCGTGAGGACTGGTACTTCCTGGTGGCTCTCGGGGTACTCATGGCTCTGATCAGCTATGCCATGAACTTCGCTATCGGGCGTGTGGTCAGAGGTAAGGCCTCCCCGGCACGCACAAGGCTCGGGGCTCTGGGATTCCTGTACAGGCTTGGGATATCAGCTGGATCGCTGGGGGCAGTGGGGTGGGCGGGGCTGTGGAGAGCCAGGCCTGGAGTTGGTGATGGCTTCGTATCTCACGAGCTTTGTGACCCTGGCAAGGTTCCTTCCCCTTTCTGGGCCTCAGTCATCCCATCTGCACAATGGGAGAGATCCCGCATGCCTCTGGGAGGCTTTCCGTATGCTACTGTTCATCCCTGTCTTTCTCCTCTCCCTCCATGTTGCCTACTTAGTGAACGCTCACTACCTCTGGACACCCGGCTGCCTCACTAGGTCCCCCTTTGGGTCTTTCAGGGACCTGGGGTTGGGGAATTTGAGGAGGTGCCATCACTGGCTACTGCACAGATGGGAAACTGAGACTCAGTCAAGACACTGAGCTAAAGTCCCACAAATACAAAGCTAGGAACCTGGTCACTGTCCTCTCGGTGGGTGGCCTGGGTCCTTTTCTGGTCTATAAATGGGCACCGTAGTGTCTGCCCCCAGGGCTGAGGCTCTGGGTGGCTCCTGACTGCTGGACATCTCCAGCACACAAGTGGCTGTACAGGGAAGTTGGGGACGGCCACCTGCTCCGGTACCTCTCCTGGACTGTGTACCCCGTGGCTCTTCTGTCCTTCTCCTCCGGCTTCTCACAGAGCATCACGCCCTTCTCTGGAGGTGAGTCATGGTCAATTGATCCCTGGCCAACCTGCCAGTCCCCGTGGGTCCAAATCTTTCCACATCCCGTGGGGGCGTCTCATGAGGGTGGCAGGGAAGAGTGACCTGGGTAGGGAACCAGGCTTGGAAGAGACAAGCCATTTACGCAAAGTCACACAGGGAGAGGGACAGCAGGGGACTTCCTCAGCCTCCTCTGGGCTAGTAAAAAAAAATGACTGATGGCTGGTCACCTGCAGGAGCACAGCTCATAATGTCAGGGCTGGGCTGAGGTAAGCATTGGCCTCCAGGCCCAAGAGCAGCCTTTAGTCTCAGCCCAGGAAGAGCTCCCAGGTGTCTTAAGTGGTGGTCCGATAATCCCTGGGTCCCCACCCTGCTGCTGCCATCTTTGAACCCCCTGCTAGACCCCCAGCTCTCTCTCTCCTAACAGCTGAAGTTATGAAATCTTCCTCTCAGGGTGTGTGAGGCTCAGGGCTGGTGCCAGAGAGCGCAGTGTGTTTTGTCTGTGCCAGGCACGGAGGTACTCGCTTGGAATAGCAGTTCTTGGGAAGTAGAAGCAGGGGACTGGCTGCCAGTTCCAGACTAGTCTGGGTCCACACAGTGAGACCTGGGGTGGGGAGAGAGAGAGAGAGAGAGAGAGAGAGAGAGAGAGAGAGAGAGAACCATACTGGAAATGTGCCTGACTCCCTCTGATCTTGCTAAGCAGGGTGAGACTGGAGAAGGGAATGATGCACTGGGGGAGAATGGGAGAGTGTATACATTGCCTTTCCCTTGCCCCAGGGTCTGGACTCCCAGAGCTGAAGACCATGCTGTCTGGAGTGGTCCTGGAGGACTACCTAGACATCAAGAACTTCGGGGCCAAGGTGGTGGGCCTCTCCTGCACCCTGGCAACAGGCAGCACCATCTTCCTAGGCAAAGTGGTATGAACAAGGCAGGCCCACCGGCCTTCCTCCCTGTGTCCGCATGCTTATGGAAGCACAGCTAAGTCTCCACGTGTGACAAGAAGAATCTCAGGAGAGCCCTGGGGTTTGAGGTTGGCCTAAGACAAGGATGTAAATGACGATGATGTTGTCTTTGGGCCAGATTTGTGGCTCTCTTTACCCTGGGACTTAAGGAGGAAGAGGAGGAGGAAGAGGAGGAGGAGGGAAAGGAGGGAGAGGAGGGAGAGAGAGGAAGAAGGAAGAAGAAAAAGGAGGGATGGGGGGAAGGACTCATATTCCCCAGGGCACAGACCCCTTGGCCTGCATCGCGCCTCTCCCCATCAGGGCCCGTTCGTGCACCTGAGCGTGATGATTTCTGCTTATCTGGGCCGCGTGCGCGCCAAGGCCGTCGGGGATACTGAGGTAAGGGGGACAAGGAAGAGCCCCTTTGAGACTAGAAGGGGCAGTGAGCTAGTTCTGAAGCCAGGGTTCTGTTTTCCCCAGAGCAAGGCCAAGGAAGTTGAAATGCTGTCTGCCGCAGCGGCGGTGGGCGTGGCCACAGTCTTCGCCGCCCCCTTCAGCGGTGAGAGCTCCGTCACCTCAGACGCCTTGTAGCTCCCATGGTCCTGTCCTCCCCAGCTTGATCAGGCCCCCACCCCACCCTACCCCGGCTGGCTCCCGATCCCGGCAGGAGAACCTCCAATCCTTCCATCCCGGCGTGGTTGGGGTGGCCTGTAGACTTCCTTTGAACTCATGTGGGTCTGAGCCTGGTTTCCTGGGCTGGAAAACTGGAAATTCTCACGGTCTAGAAATTCTCTTGGTCCCACCCCGTAGGTGGGGCTGGGGACATGCTGACTTTCTTGGCTTGAGTCAAGGACAAAGATAATAGGGGCCTCCAGCTGTCCAGGCAGCAAGCAGCAGGTGAAGGAGAATGTGACACCCCCCCCCAACATCCTACAGCTAAGGAAAAGGGGTCCTCCTGAGCCGCGTGTCCCCTAGGTGTCCTGTTCAGCATCGAGGTCATGTCCTCTCACTTCTCCGTCTGGAATTACTGGAGGGGCTTCTTCGCTGCCACCTGCGGGGCCTTCATGTTCCGTCTCCTGGCGGTCTTCAACAGTGAACAGGGTGAGTACCATATTGGGACCTAGACTCCACCCTCTCTCCTGTGACTCCTCCCACCTTGTCTCCTTCCTTCCCCTCTCCATTCACCCCTCCCTCTTTTCCTCTTTTCCTCCTCCCCCACCTTGGTTTCTGGAGCATCTAGTGAGAAGGCCCAGCTCTGGGTCTGAGTAAAAGAAAAATCTATACTAAAAGAAAAATTGTCTCAGGAGGCAGAGGCAGGCGGATTTCTGAGTTCAAGGACAGCCTGGTCTACAAAGTGAGTTCCAGGACAGCCAGGGCTACACAGAGAAACCCTGTCTCGAAAAAAAAAAAAAAAAAAAAAAAAGAAAGAAAAATTGTGTGTGTGTGTGTGTGTGTGTGTGTGTGTGTGTGTGTGTGTAGATGTGCACACCCACATGTGTGTGAATCAGTTGGTTTATGGCATTGGGTGACATTGGAGGGATGTTCTCAGCCTGTCTACACCACAGAGTCACGGAGAAGGTTAAACAAAATCCAGAAAACACACGCTTGAGGACAGTCCTGTTTCCGGGGTCAGGGCTTCCAAGGGGGCACATCTTCTAGCCCAGCATGGAACTTTCCTATAGGAATCACCCTCACTATAATCCCCCATTCCTCAATTGTGAGGGCCTGGGAGTGATGAACTATCTCTGAACCAGTGTGTAGACTCCACCACGAACAGCTAAGCATCCAGGATAAGAGATGCGCCACTGGCCTTGGGCCTGTGAACAGAATACATGCAGCAGTCAAGGTTGGAAGACACTGAAAGCTGGGCGTGGTGGCGCACGCCTTTAATCCTAGCACTTGGGGGGCAGAGGCAGGTGGATTTCTGAGTTTGAGGCCAGCCTGATCTACAGAGTGAGTTCCAGGACAGCCAGGGCTACACAGAGAAACCCTGTCTCGAAAAACCAAAAAAAAAAAAAAAAAAGAAAAAAAAGAAACTGAAAATCTCCTCTGGGTACAAAGCTGTGTAATACGATTGGACACCTCTAGGATCTCCACATCTCCACATGGTCTTTGAGAGGGACACTACAAGTGGCTCCTTTGACTTTGACATCTCTCCTGTCCTGTCCCAGAACAAACTGTTCCCCCAAGCACAGTGGATAAATCACATTAGACCCTGGTCGGTTCTTGATTGCCAAATTGTTGCCAGAACAGCATGCAGTCATAAGGTGTGCTTTGTGCCCAAACACTCACCCTCCTCAAGAGGAAATGACTTGATAGATACAGAAACGGAATAACAAGTTTACTTATGTTTTGGTCAAAACTGGAAGGGCCACAACTTGGGGAGAAGCGGAGACAAGGGGACACATGCAGATATAGAAAATCTTCTGACATGCCAGAGCTCCTGTGGTACCGAAGCTTCTTTTCGGACACGGAGTTTTCTTGGGGGTTGTTTTAGTTGCTAGCACCTTAGCATCTAGTTAGACAGAAGGGAGCTAGCTACCTATGCTGGGCTGAGAGAAAGGCTCTAAAGGTGGAAAGAGCTAAGGTAGGCTGAATGGCAGGCCCAGGTTCAGAGCCAGAGCCATCTGACCTCAGGGCATGATGGTATGGATTATTCCGGGGAGCTGCTTTGGGTGGGTGTGGGGTGACCTCAGACCCTCACTCCCACTCTCCCCCAGAGACCATCACCTCCATCTACAAGACCAGATTCCGAGTGGATGTGCCCTTTGACCTGCCTGAAATCTTCTTCTTTGTGGCTCTGGGGTAAGTGGGTTTCAGGCCCTGACAGCCCAACCGGGCTCCTTCCAGGCATGAACGGGAGGGGCTGGGCAGCTCGGGATTCACCCTCACCGAAATCTCCAGGTTCATCTGCGGGATCCTTAGCTGCGTTTACCTGTTCTGTCAGCGAAATTTTCTCCGCTTCATCAAGACCAATCGCTACACCTCCAAACTGCTGGCTACAAGGTGAGCGAAGGCTGGCAGGGAGTGCCCACTCCCAGCCTTTTGTAGCAAGCCTCACCCCGGAGTTAGTATCTTACTCCCAGGTTCTTTAGGTACCATCTATGTAACAATGTAACACCTCATGGGATACATTCCTCATTCCTACCCACTCCCACCAAGTCCCACAGCTCCTGACTTATTGGAGAGCCTGAGCCTGTCGTGGAACCCTTCCAGGCACGCACTGCCTCCTCTCTCTGAGCCTCCTCTCCTCCCTGATCTTGGAGATCCTCTTCCTCCTGGCCTAGCAAGGCCAGTCCCCACCCTGGCCAGCTAGCCTGTCCTCACTCTCCTGCTCTGTCCCAAACTCTCCCCCAGCCTTCCCCTTGCCATGCCCTTCCTCCTGGGCTCCCTCACCTTCCTCTCTGGAGAGGGGTCTGTCAGTTTGTCTGCCCTTGCCCACCTCTGTCCGTAGTTCTTTCCTCATTGTGATCCCCCGGGGTTGTGGGCTTGCCTTTGTGAGGAGTTGTCATGTCTTCCTTCACTGCGGGAGAAAGAGATGGGGCAAACAAAAGAGATCTCCCTTTCTCTCACAGCAAGCCATCCTACGCAGCTCTGGTCGCACTGGTCCTGGCCTCGGTCACCTATCCCCCTGGTGTGGGCCGTTTCATGGCTTCCCGGGTAAGGGGCTCTGAGCTACTGAGATGGGAGGGTGGTGAGCCCCATTTACTGTCTCCTCTGTGTAGGTCCTGTCTCATTCTCCCCTCTTCTCCGAAACTCTCCAGGGGAGATCCTAGGGGGTCGCTTTTCAGATGATGAGGTTGTATTTCAGCAATGGCAGCGTCACCCTCAGGGTTCTCAGAATCTGAGGATAGAAGAGTTGAGGCCCGGGTGGGCAGGGGACAGTTGGGGACCCGCTGACCTCCTCCACAGCTGTCCATGGCGGAACACTTGCACTCTCTGTTTGACAACAACTCGTGGGCATTGATGACCCGGAACTCTTCCCCACCCTGGCCTGCTGAGCCCGACCCCCAGAACCTGTGGTTTGAGTGGTACCACCCGCGGTTCACCATCTTTGGGACGCTGGCCTTCTTCCTGGTCATGAAGGTGGGTCCCTCCTGTTCGCAGATCTGGGGTAGGATAGGGCTGCCTCCACAAACGGACACTGGAACGTTTTCACTTCCACCTGAGCCTGGCCCACTACACTCCCAGAGAAGTCACAGTTGCTTCTCCAGCCTCAGATTCCATTTTTTCTTTTTTACTTTTTTTTTTTTTTTTTTTTTTTTTTTTTGGTTTTTCAAGGCAGGGTTTCTCTGTGCAGCCCTAGCTGTCCTGGAACTCACTTTGAAGACCAGGCTGGCCTCGAACTCAGAAATCCACCTGTCTCTGCCTCCCGAGTGCTGGGATTAAAGGCGTGCGCCACCACACCCGGCATTCTTTTTTACTTTTAATTCAATTTCTTCTTCTATACAATGAAATAGCTCAGCATCCTTAAAGAGGTGGACATGGTAGCATGCTTGAAAAAAAGAAAAAAACAAAAACCCGACCCCAGCACCGTAGAGGTCAGGAGGTTTCCTTAGGGCTTACTGATCTGTGTCTAACCTTATCGATAAACACCAGGTTAGTAAGAGACTCTGTCTCAAAGGAGGTGGACATCAGTTCTAAGCATAACACCCGAGCTTGTCCTCTGAGCTACACACACACACACACACACACACACACACACACGTACAAATTTGCACATGCATTTTTAAAAATGAAGCAATGGGATAGTTACTCTTTCTACCCAAAGAGTCAGGTAAGGGCAAGAAAACAAAGCGACCTAACACGTGCCCAGCACACAGTGGGCACTCACTCAGGGTTTGGTTTCTTTCCCTGTTTGATGTCATCTGTGATTCCAGTCAGCACAGCATCCTTTTCTCTGGGAAACCCCCAGCTCTGTCCCATCCCCTCTTGCTCACTCCTGCCGAGGTGGTCCTAACCTCTGCCCTCTGGTCCCCTCTCCCGCTCCTGGCACAGTTCTGGATGCTGATTCTCGCCACCACGATCCCCATGCCTGCTGGCTACTTCATGCCCATATTCATCATTGGTGAGTCTGATCCCCAGGAGGTCCAAGGGCACGGGGCAGAAGCCTGATTCCCACACACCACCCGTCTCCCAGGGGGTACTGAGAATGAAGCAGGGTTCGAGGGTCTTGGGGGTCAGGTCGGCTTGACTGGCCCTTCACTCTGAGTCTATGGCAGGAGCTGCCATCGGACGCCTCTTGGGAGAGGCCCTGTCTGTTGCCTTCCCAGAGGGCATTGTGGCTGGCGGAGAGGTCTATCCCATCATGCCTGGCGGCTATGCTCTGGCCGGTGAGTGGATCCAGGCCCTTCATGTGGGAAGACCCCGTGGGCTAGAATATAATTGAAGAGCTGATGCTTGTGTATGGCATGGAGTGAATTGTACAGTGTGTTTCCCAACTCCTAAAGCCCTGCCCACTCCCAAAGTCCCGTCATCCTCTGAACCTCCAATCTCCCTCTCCCTCTCCCTCTCCCTCTTTCTCTGGTTTCTGTGTTTAGCCCTAGCTGTCTTGGAAATCATTCTGTAAACCAGCCTCATTGAACTCAGATATGCACCTGCCTCTGTCTCCTGAGTGCTGGGATTAAAGGCGTGCACCAACCACCTCCGCCCAGCTCCCAGCTCTTTCTTAGCTCTGTCTGTGTCCCATCCCCCACTCGTTCTGTGTCCCTTTTCTCTTGCCATGCCTGAACACTTTAGAAATTTCCAGTATGTGCCCTCTGGACATTTATGACCCTAGCCACAGTTAAACTAAACTCACCTTGCCCTCTGGGTGAGCCTGGCCCCTGGCCTGGGACACCCCCCACCCACCTTGGCTATGTCCCTGCAGGTGCTGCTGCCTTCTCAGGGGCGGTGACCCATACCATCTCCACAGCACTGCTAGCCTTTGAGCTGACCGGCCAGATCGTTCACGCACTGCCTGTGCTCATGGCTGTGCTGGCGGCCAATGTCATCTCCCAAAACTGTCAGCCCTCTTTCTACGACGGCACCATCATGGCCAAGAAACTGCCATACCTGCCGTGGATCCGTGGCCGACAGATTGGGTGAGCCTGGGGCTGAGGAATGGGATAGCCAGGGTGGTGTGGAAGTTAAAGGACAACCCCCCACACACACACACACCCCAACACCACTGCAATTGCCCTCAGCCCATTATCTGGGCCTCAACCTCCCCAGAACCTCAGGGACTGGGAGAGAAAGCCAGAGCTTGGACAAGTCTTACTTCAGGTCATGTGGAAGTTGAACATTAGCTAGGAGGCCTCTTCTCTCTCTCTCTCTCTTTCAAGATTTATTTATTTATTATATGTGAGTACACTGTAGCTGTTTAGAGACACTCCAGAAGAGGGTATCAGATCTCATTACAGATGGTTGTGAGCCACCATGTGGTTGCTGGGATTTGAACTCAGGACCTTTGGAAGAGCAGTCGGCTCTCTTAACCGCTGAGCCATCTCGCCAGCCCCTCTCCTCCCTCTCTTGCTCGGCTGGCCTAACTAGGTAGTCAGGAGCTGGGATGTAGATACGGTCAGAGGTCCTTCCTCAACCAGAACGCACCCAGAAGTTTCTGTTCCCAGAGCAGCCATGACTGAGGCTCAATATCCTCTGTGTCTAAGGCCAGCTCCAACATCACACAAGCTGCTGTCCTGCTCCAAACCTGTTACCTCGCTGTCCTACGGAGTGACTTTTCTTGTGCTCTCAAAACTTTTATAAAATTCTCTCAGGCATGAGGGAAAAAAAACACAAAAAGAAGAGAAAAAAATTTAAGGGCAGAATTCTGTGAGGTGATCCAGCCCCCTCTGAAGCTGGTGTTGGAGATCTGGGGACACAGAACATGCCTGTCAGTGAATTCGTCTCTGTGTTCCTTCCTACCGCAGAGTCCTAAGCCTTGCTCATTCCTTCAGTCCCCCTGGTCTTGCACTCAGAAACCAAAAATATTTGTTACTTTTCTCCTTGTTCCAACAAAACACACAACAAAAAAAACTTGAGGAAGGTTGGGGAGGTATTCTGCCTCACAGTCTGAGGGTGCACAGTCCATCATGACGGGGGAGGCGTGGCAGCAGGAACCCAAGGCAGCCGGTCACCAAGCAGAAAGAGAGATGCATGCTGGTGCCCACCTCGCTTCTTCTTTTTCTTTTCTCTTTTCTTCTTTTAAAGACTTATTTATTTTATGTGTGTGAGTACACTGTGGCTGTACAGATGGTTGTGAGCCTTCATGTCGTTGTTGAGAATTGAATTTTAGGACTCACTCTAGTCAGCCCCCTCTCACTCCTGTCAACTCCATGCCCAAAGATTTATTTATTATTATACATAAGTATGCTGTAGCTGTCTTCAGATGTACTGGAAGAGGGCATCAGATCTCATTAGGGGTGGTTGTGAGCCACCATGTGGTTGCTGGGGTTTGAACTCAGGACCTCCGGAAGAGCAGTCAGTGCTCTTACCTGATGAGCCATCTTGCCAGCCCTCACTTGTTCTTTAGTATTAAGTTCAGGACAGCCGGGTGTGGTGACACACACCTTAATCCCAACACTTGGGCTGCAGAAGCACGCGGATTTCTGAGTTCGAGGCCAGCCTGGTCTACAGAGTGAATTCCAGGACAGCCAGGACTACACAGAAAAACCCTGCCTTGAAAAACCAAAAAAGCCGGGCGTGGTGGCGCACGCCTTTAATCCCAGCACTCGGGAGGCAGAGGCAGGCAGATTTCTGAGTTCGAGGCCAGCCTGGTCTACAAAGTGAGTTCCAGGACAGCCAAGGCTATACAGAGAAACCCTGTCTCAAAACAAAAACAAAAACAAAAACAAAAACAAGTTCAGGACAAAGCTCACGGGATGGCACTGCCCACACTTAGGGACAGCTGACACCACCTAGAAACTATTCTGCTGAGGTCTCATTCTATATCCTGTTAAGTTGAAGATATAGAAACTTAACAAGATTTTAAACTATCAAGGGCTGTTGAGATGGCTCAGAGGTTAAGAGCACCGACTGCTCTTCCAAAGGTCCTGAGTTCAAATCTCAGCAACCACATGGTGGCTCACAACCATCCGTAATGAGAACTGATGCCCTCTTCTGGAGTGTTTGAAGACAGCTACAGTGTACTCACATATAATAAATAAATAAATAAATAAATAAATAAATAAATAAATAAATACATCTTTTTTAAAGAAATTAAACTATCAGCTATCACATATGGGTGCTGTCTGGGCAAGGTTTCCTGTCTTGTCCTGGGGGTCAGCACCCCCACCACAGGGCCTGGTACATGCTTTCCTCTGCCCACAGCTCCTACCCTGTAACCGTGGAACACTTCATGAACTGTAACCTCACTACACTGGCCAAGGACATGCCCCTGGAGGAGGTGGTCAAGGTGGTGACCTCCACAGATGTGTCTCAGTATCCCTTGGTGGAGACCAGAGGTACTCGGCTGGGGTGGGAATGGGGGGGGCACTGAGTGGTGGGCTGGGTGGGGATTCCCTCTAAGCGTCAGGGCGGCAAGGGCAGGCAGGGTGTTGGGTGTGCCTCTGAGTCCAGGCTGTGCTGTGTGACCTGGGGCAAGTCCCTTAGCTTCTCTGTGCTTTGGTTTATTGTGGATGAGATGGACAGAATAAGCATGCTAACTTCTGGGGATTTGGAGATGGAAAGTCATTGTAAAGCAGCCTGGGGATGGCTCTTGGGATGCTAGTCAAGGATGATACAGCCATCCACAGCTGCCAAACATCCATGTCTAAAACTGAGTTCCAGTAGGCAGGACAGTTACCCGCTGTGCCCCTCAGCCTGCGTTCCTTCATCTGTAAACTGGGTGAAAGGTGTCCTAGGAGACTGAAAATTCTGTAATTTTCCTCTGACACTTATGAGCACCCAGCATGAGGCTGGAGAGCGAGCACCTGTTGGTTAAGATCGAGGCTGTTCTTACAGGACCTGGCCTTAGTTCTGAGAACTCTCCTGGCAGCTTACAACTGTCCTTAACTCTCGTTCTAGGGACTCTGGCGCCCTCTTCTGGCCTCCGTGGGCACTGCACATAATATGTGTAGTGCTCATATGCAGGCAAAATATTCATACACATAAAATAAAAATAATAATCAAATCTTTAAAAAGAAGCGCCCAGCATGTTCATAGTAGGGGCTCAGATAATGTGACTTCCATTTTTATAACAAGTCCCTTCCTCTGCGCTTCCTAGAATCTCAGACCCTGGTGGGCATTGTGGAAAGGACCCACTTGGTGCAAGCCCTCCAGACCCAGCCAGCTTCCTGGGCTCCAGGCCAAGAGGTGGGCTCCCCTGCCAGATGTGGGGACAGAGAGGGGGTGTGAGCAGGACTCTAAAGGGAGAGAGGAGTTCAGGGGTCAGGAGCCTGGGAACTGCAGGCTGGCTCAGACCCCATTTTCTTTCTCCAATCTTAGCGATTTCTCCAGGACATCTTGGCTGGTGGCTGCCCCACACAGCCAGTGACCCTGCAGCTGTCCCCAGAGACCTCCCTGTATCAGGTAAGGGAGAAAAAGGGGGGAGGGGGGCTCAGGCTCCACATCCTCTCTCTGTGAAGTGTTGTACACACACACACATACACACACACCATATATACACACATACCATACACAATATATACATATACAGCATACACATACATACACACACACCACATGCACACATACACACAACACATACACACACACACACACACACACCACATGCACACATACACACACCACATATATACACATACCACACACAATATACACACATACATCACATACATACACATACATATACACACACAACATATACACACATACCACACATACCACACAACACATATATACACACACACAATGCACAGTATGCACACTGAACACATATACATACACAAGCAACACACACATACACACTACACACACACATACAACACACACATTCATCTGCAGACGTGCCCAAGAGCTGCAGCCTGGGTCACCACCAGGGTTCCTGGGGCGATGCAGAGGAGATAGGGACTTGAGAGAGCTTGGGAAACGTGCTTTTTGGTGGAAACAGGTGTTTGTTAGTTAGAAGCATCCACGGGGCTGGAGAGATGCCTCAGCTTTAGAAACACTGCCTGCTCTTCCAGAGTGTCAGGGTTTGATTCCCAACAAGCACCTGGCAGCGCCAGCACTAGAGGACTCAGCACCCTCTTCTGGCCCCTAGAGGCACGTCATGCACGTGGTTCACAGTCATGCATGCAGGCAAAACACCCATGCACATTAAAAAAAAAATTGGGGCATGGTGGCAAACACCTTTAATCCCAACACGTGGAAGGCAGAGGCAGGAAAATATGTGAGTTTGAGACCAGCCTGGTCTACATAGTGAGTCCCAGGACAACCAGGGCTACATAGAGAGACCCTGTCAGAAAAACGAAACAAACAAAAACCTTATTGGGGGGGGGGTGTTCAAGTCAGGGTTTCTCTGTGTAGTCCTGGCTGTCCTGGAACTCACTCTGTAGACCAGGCTGGCCTCAAACTCAGAAATCCGCCTGCCTCTGCCTCCCAAGTGCTGGCATTAAAGGCCTGTGCCATTACTGCCCAGCCAAAAAAACAAACTTTTAAAGATTTTTAGCATCACACAGGGACCCCAATTGAGCCCCCCCTTCCTGTGAGAAAACTGCTAGGTAACCCAGCCACTAAGAGCAGGCACTTGGGGTGAGGGTGACAGACGCAGTCTAGGAACCTGGCTATGGCCCCAAACTTTCTGCCAGGCCCTGATGTCCTTGAGGCCCAGGGAACCTGGACCAAAGGATTTCCTCTGCCTGAGGCCTTGCTTCTTATGTGGAGTCTGGCTCCCCCTAGTGGTCAGACTAGATACTGACGGCTGGACTCGGCTCCATTCACTTGGCCAGAGAAGGGTGTGTGGGCAGAGGGGTGTTCCCTAACCCCATGTTTCCTGTCAACCCCTCTGCAGGCACACAGCCTCTTTAAGGGGCTGACCCTTCAGGCGCTGTTCGTGACGTCACGGGGCAGAGCTGTGGGCTCTGTGTCCTGGGTGGAGGTACTGGGTCTTGAGGGTGGACAAAGCAGGCGTGCGGCGGGGGGGTGGGGGGGTGGGGGGTGGGGGGGGCGTGCGGGTGCCGGTGCGCCAAAGTTCCCCTTTCACGCCAAAGTTCCCCTTTCAAAACCCCGCGGAACTCTGATGTACTTTATTCCTTGGACTAAAGTGGCCACTGAGCCTGGGACATCAGTTACCAACCTGCCACCTTCTGGGTTCAGAATCCCTTATCTAAGCCACGGGATAGGCGCCAGCTGTAAATCCACAGACTCAATCATTGGGGGGGGGGGCTGCGCCCGATAGTGGCCAGAGATGTCTCTATCCCCCCAACCCTCCATTCCCCTGGATCCTTTTTTTCTCTGTTGTAGCTGAAGAAAGCCATTTCCACCTTGATTAACCCACCAGCCCCCAAGTGAGCCGCGTGGGGGTCAGAACAGGAACCCAGCTGAGGGCTCCAGATGCTGCACAGAGCCCCGCCCCTCTTCCCTTCCTAATCCCTCCACCCCAGCCCAGCTCCTCAGTGCATCAGCCAGCTCTACCCAGCTGAACAGGGCTCCACATTTATCACGGCCCACCCCGAGAGGACAACATCTCTCTGGTCTGGAAGGGACAAATCTCACCCTCGTGGACGGGACGTACCTTCTGTGATTATCTATTCACAACCAGTAGCTCCTGAGAAAATAAAACTAAAGCTGATTCGCAGAGCCACTGTTCACCCATCTTCTCCCTCAGGAGTTTGCCTTTGGTCCCTTGGGTTCTAGTGTTGGCCTAGGTTAAGCTCTTGCGGCATCTGGTGTTCACAAGAGCATCGCAGGCTGGGCCTGGGGTCCCTCTGCCTCTGCACCTTAGCGGGAAGATGGAAGGGAGAGAGAGAGTCCCTACTGGGTCTTCTGATGCTTGGTCTCATGTATTCCAGGGACCTTGAATGTGTGTGGCCCTGCCCTCCAGACTCAGTCTCCCTGTGGTACAGCTGGGTAAAGCAGAGTCCCTGGGGGTAGCTGGGACTCTTTGCTGGGCCTCTCCAGTGTTTTGTGTTGGAAGTAGAAGCCTTCCCTAATCCCTCAGACATTTATCCAGGGCTCAGCAACATGCCTTCCCCAGGAAGACCAGGCCAAGTTCATCTGCGATGAACACACTACTTTAATGTCACCAGAGAACCTTGTGGGAGAGGGAGAGGGAGGGGGTGTGAGGGAGGACATGTGGGTCCTCTTGGCTGGGAAGCATGGGCGGTGGTCACAGAGGAACCAGGTAAGAGAAGAAGGACAGACAGACAGTCCAGAGACTGAAGAGAGTCCAGGAGAAACGGTCCCACCTTCCATGAGGCAGATGCCCAGACTGAATGGGGCGGGCTGAGCCCAGGTCAAGGTTGGCTCCCCAGACCTCCTTCCAAACAATCCTCTTAATCTTTCCATGGTGTCCTCCTGGGGGCCCGACTGTCAGCTCTCCTGGGGCTGGTTGCCCTGGTGTCTGCTTAGAGTCCTGGAGCAGGCTGTGAGCAGGTCCACGGAGGCACTGAGCGGTCCACAGGAATAACAGCCAGTCTCCCCGCCACACTCCACCCTGTGTTTGTACGGAGGAGTCAGGAGATGCCCCGTGGTACAGTGGCACAGCTGGGCTCCCAGCAGGGTATGCTGACAACGGACTGACCAGCCTGCCTCAGTTGTAAAACACTTCGTCTTCCTCCTCTGAAAGAGAGCCACTGTCCACCGACGGCAGCGAGCCATGCAAGTGGGCCCTGTCATCAGGCCCCTGGGCCCCTGGCAGCCGCTGCCTGTACTGCTGGGTGAGGCTGGGGGGCTCCTCTAGTGAGGGCCAGCCATCATTCAGGGTGAGGCCAGGAGAGCAGGCTAGGAGACTGTCGTCCTGTGAAGGGCAGCTCAGGAGGCTGTCCTGAAGGTAGATGCTCTCGAGGTCTAGAAAACCAAAAGGGCGTACAGGGGAAAAGATGGAATTCTGCGCCTATGTCCTACCTCCCAGGGTGTGGGAGACCAGGCCAGGGTGAGGAGGTCTGCTAGGTCACTCTTAAGCTACTCGACATCAGGCAGGTTTCCATGTCTCTCTGAGCTCAGTTTTCTCCCCATGAAGGAGCAGAGAGGATAAGAGCAGGAAGTGAGTATTGGGACAAGGGGTTCTCCTTCTGGTCCTCTGTCCCCTACCCTCCCAGATATAGGGAGAATCCTGTGAGAAGAGGCAAGGGAAGCTTGGACCCAGGTTTGGGAAAGCAGCACCCCAAATCCACCTAGTGCCAAGTCAAGCGGCACCTCACCCAGTCTCTCCTTTCTGAAAAGGGCAGCCCCTGGGAATGCGGGAGCCAGAACTGCCAGCCCCAGGTAGCTGGGAAAGAAGGGGGAGGGGAAAGGACTCTCCTGCTGAGAGTCCTTGGTGTCCCTCTGAGGGCTGCTCGACCCACCCTGCCTCGATGTCCCCGCTGTACCTTGGAGCTGGAAGGCACCCTGGGTACTGTCCTCGGGCTGCAGTTCTTCATCATCCAGGGAGGACCAGGCACTCAGAGTGGCCTCCGTGATGGCAAACTGCTCAGCGACCCCTGGGGGTGGAGGTGGAAAGATTAGACTCAGTGAGCACAGGGGTGGAAAGGGGGCGCTCTATGCCTACATGGCCCTCTCCGAGCTGTGATAGCGGAAGCCACCAAGTGCCCCGCCCACCATCCTGCGCTTTTACGCGTTCACTACACGTTCGCTCAGACCCACCTTCAGGCTGAACACCCAGCCCGTGGCCTCTCTCCCCGTGACCCCCACTCACCCGCAGCAAAGCGCGCCTCGCGCAGCTCGTCCGGGAGGCAGCAGTAATGTTCGTCCTCTGCGGGGGACAGCTCCCAGCCTGACTGCTGGGCGCTCCAGCCTTTCCATTCGATGAGGTGGGCCACTCGGCCACGGGCCATGGCCGTGGGCTTTGTGATGTGGTCCTTGATGCTCTGCACCACCCCTGTGAAGCCATGGATAGCTGCTATCAGGTGACCGTCCCAACATAAGCCCCCGCTCGTGACACCCAAATACCTCAGACCATCCTGTCACCACGACCAATTCTGCCCTGTGCCATCGCAGACTGATGCCCCCCTTTACCCCATATCCCGCCCGTTTGTATGCCCCCCTCGTTCCCAATGTCTTATTGAGTCTGGATCAAGTTCCCAAACCCGCCATTCCGGCCTCCAACTGGTCACGTGACCCAGCACCTTCCACTCATGATTAACAGCTCTGTGGACCGAGACTCTGGTGAGTGGAGGAACATCAGGGAGTACTACTTGGAGGAGGTGGCCTAGAATTGGGTTCTCTGAAGGCCTATTGGGGTGGGACAGATGGTGGCCAGGCTGGCAGATGAGACAAGGTACAGACGTACTGGCTCAACACCATACAACCAGAGATGAGACACAGGGCAACTAGAGGCTGGGAGCCTCTCATCGGCCAGACAGGGACTAGGGAGCCGAGGTGAAGACTTGGTATTGTCTATACAGCAATGGAGAGTCTTGGTTACAGCATGGCCAGGCAGGAACCAGGGAAGAGGTAGGTTAGATCTGTTACTTGGGATATCAGTTGTATCCCAACTGAAAGACTGAAGTTCAAGGGTGGAGATGGGAGCTGGGACAATCAGGCTGTAGGGAGCCAGGGCGAGACAGGAGAAAGGCTGGGGAGCTTACGAGCTGACTGGCTGGATGTGGAAGGGGATGGAGGCGAGGAAGTGACAGCCTAGCATCTCCACTAACCGAGGTAGGGAACAGATCTGGGCATCCCCAGAACCCTTAAAGCCAGGCAGGCAAAAAGCCTAGGGGAACCCAAGCTCCAAAGTCAGATGAGACCACCACAGGAATGAGAGACCGGGAACATGGCAATGATGGAGATGAGGAAGAAGGAGACACCTGCTCCCCCAGTGGGGTTCTGGCTGCAGAGTGTTTGGGGCAAGGAGGTGGTGTTTCTCGGGGCAGGGGAGGTGGATGGCAGGAGTTTCGGGAGAAGGAAGTTGTAGAGACGGAGATGGAGGGAGGCAGCCAGGCTCTTTGGGAACATGGAAGGATCTCGTGCCCTCAAGATGACACAGTCCTCAGGGGCAACTGAGGACTGGATAGGGAGCAAAATCAAGCCCAGACCCTTGATCTTCAAGCGCCATTGAGCCTTAAGGCTACCATCTGCAGAGTGGGCTGAGGCAGAGAGTCCCACGACTGTAACCAGGTCTCCACTGAGCAAAATCACTGTAACCAAGTCTCCACAGAGCAGAATCCTCAGCCTCCTTCTCTCCCCAGGGATCCGCCCAAGAGCCCTCTCCCGGGAGTGGGGGGGAGACACAGTCCCCACTTCAGGTTCTGCTTCTAGGGAACAAGACCCAAGGTGACGTGGGAGACCACGCAGTCAGACACCCACAGCCTGTACCCTCCCCTCTGAGCCATCTCGGGGGAAGGGGCCTGAAAACTCAGTAATCTAACTCCCCAGAGAAGGAACCCAGCTTGAAGTCTGGCAATTTAGAAAACGTTAAACCCGGCCTGCCTGTGTCCCTTTGCCATCTGTAGCACATGTCCATGGACAAGTGACAATCTCTAAGGGCTGGAGGGGGGTTATCCTGACCTACCCACAAGGGATGACGTAGCCAGGGCAGCCACGCTGTAGTTGCTGGGGCAGGCTCTAGAGTCAGATACGTAGCCATTGGTGGTCTGGAAGCACCTCTGTAGAAAAAGAAAAAGGGGGTAGGCAGGAAGGAAAGGCAGACAAAAGGCACCCCTCACCCGCAACAGCTGCTCATTAGGTGACTAGGCCAGGGATTGGGCACAGAAAGAAAGGGAGATCCTAGCCACTCTCAACAAGATCTCCTTCCCTGGGCTGGCAGCACTGTGGGCCTAGGCGGGGCACAGCAGAGGAAGGGAAGGTGATGTCAGCTGGGCTGGCTGGACTTGGGGCAAGCAAGCAACACTGACCTGCCAAGGGTCCCAACAGAAATCCATCTGCTTGTCCTGAAAGGGAGAGGAGAAAGGGGATCAGTCAGGGCTGGGGCACGCAGGATGGGGGTGGGACGGGCGCACACGGCTGTGTCCTGAAGTCCTTTGGGGCAGGTGGATCCACCTTGTGGTGTTCTGAGAGGTTACAGGGCCCCTTGCTATACCAGGACTCCTCTCTACACCTTCCTGATCTACTCGGAGGATCTTCTTGCTTGTACTCTAGAGAAGTTCTTGACAGATGCTAGGTTGTTCTAGGTTGACAGCAGAACCTACCTTCTGCAAGGTTGAGTTACTTTGGACGGGAAGACCTTTGGGGTGAGGTTGTGTTGTCTAAATAAGTCTGGCCCAGTCCAATCCAGGGCCTCATCTAGCTGAACACCAAGCCCTCTGTGCCCCTATCGCCCAGGGAGAAGTTGGGATTGGCAAGAAAGAAAGGAATTGAGAATGGTTTCTGCTTGCTTCAGGGAAATAAGAGATCAGCTGGAGTCAGGGCAGGCAGGAGGAGGGTGATGGATAGCCAGTTACCTTGGCAGCAACATGGTCCGGAACAATGGCTGGTGGGTGGCTGGAGGGCAGGTCCCGATTCAGGAGGTCTGTGCCCTGGAGCCTGGGGCTGTTTTTGTGGGCACTTGTGAACAGATCTGGAAATAATGACAAGAGAAATTTAGATAAACCCCGGCTAGCAATATGGAAGGAAAAGAAATAGGGGCTTTTGAGCAGGGGGACTTTGGAGTCAAACCATCTCTGCTTTATGTGCAGAAAAAAAATAGACTTGTTCAAAAGATAGCAGAATGGATACACTAATCAGTAAAGGACACAGAACAAACATATAAAAACCAGTAGTATTATAGGCAAATGTGGGTTGTAATGCACACCCATTGTCCCAGCTATGAGGGGGAAGCAAGAGAAACACTGAATCCCAGGAGTTGGATCAACCTCTGTTACAAAGAATCCACCTCAGTTACAAAGAATTAGATTAATTACATACTTGGTTTCTTTCCTTTCCTTTCCTTTCCTTTCCTTTCCTTTCCTTTCCTTTCCTTTCCTTTCCTTTCCTTTCCTTTCCTTTCCTTTCCTTTCCTTTTCTTTCCTTTTCTTTTCTTTTCTTTTCTTTTCTTTTCTTTTGAAACAGGCTTTCTCTGTGTAATAGCCCTGGCTGTCCTGGAACCCACTCTGTACACCAGGCTAACCTCAAACTCAGAGATCCAACTGCCAGTCTCTGTCTCTGTAGTGCTGAGATTAAAGGTTATCTGCCACGACCACCTGGTTGAAATTATATACGTTGAAAAAAGAAAGAAAGAAAGAAAAAAAAGAAAGAAAGAAAGGGAGGGAGGGAGGGAGGGAGGGAGAGAGAGAGAGAGAGAGAGAGAGAGAGAGAGAGAGAGAGAGAGAGAGAGGCTGGGGTTGGAGATGTAGCTCAATGGGTAGAGTATTTGCCTAACTTGTATAACATCCTGTACACTGTAATTCCAGCACTCCACAGTTAAGTCAGGCAGATCAGAAGTTCAAGGTCATCTCTGGATATGTGGCAAGTTTGAGCCTAGCCTGAGCTACATGAAATTTCATCTCTGAACTAACAAATTAAATAAATAAATGTAAGGAGATTTCTTCTCTTCTGCCTCCATCATTTTTTGTTTGGTTGGTTTTTGTTTTTGTTTGTTTTGTTTTGTTTTTCAAGACAGGGTTTCTCTAAGTATGCTGTCCTGGAACTCACTCTGTAGACCAGGCTGGCCTCGAACTCAGAGATCTGCCTGTCTCTGCCTCCCAAATGCTGGGATTAAAGGCATGTACCACCACTGCCTGGCTCTTATTCATTTATTTTTGAGGCAGGGTCTCTCACTGGACCAGAACTTGCCATGTAGGCTAGGTCAATTGGCTAGTGACCTCTACCTTCCTCTGAGCCCCAGAGCTGGGACCACAAGTGCAGGCTGCCATGCCGGACCTCCTGACACGGGCTTGCAGAATGGAATGTAGGAAGGTTGCCAACTGAACAATCTCCCCAGCCCCTGCTTGGTCACAGCAGCCTGCCACAGGGCCCAGCACACAGTTGGCTTTTCAAAGGAAGAAAGCAGAGGGTTCAGCCGTCCCTGCAGCAAGCCAGTATTAATTAGTTAGAGCTCCAGACGATCAAAACAGCTGGGCTCTGTCTCCAGCCACAGACAGGTCAGGGAAGAAAGGGGTCCCAACAGAGGAGAGGCCCCAGAGCTAACACCTCAGAAGCACCCAGCCTCGCTTCAGGGAGGAAGGTGAGTGTAGGCCTGCAGTCAAGGTGAGAGTTCTCAGCCAAATTACATTCTGAAAGAGCCCAGAGGATCTGGGACCTTCCCAAGGCTGGGATGCTGAGCCAAGGCCAAGGCTGGAGCCAGGCTGTCTGGGACACTACAGGAGAAGGCAAGGTGATGGCCAGTGTCCTCTTCTGCCCCAAAGTGACCCAGACATAAGGAGGGCAGGGCACAGAGGACCACATGGGTTCTGAGACTGAGAGCTGAACCACGTGCTCAGACTCTGCAGGGCTCAGCACAGCCTGCCGGGTGCCGGTCCTGGGTCCTGGCTGTGTGACCCTGAGTTATCGTTGCACTTCTCTGGGCTCCAGCCCTTCCCAAGTCTACGGAGGAAAGACTCCACAGCAGAACTGGGGCTCATCCTTCAGCAGTCATGCAAGACACTCGTTAGGTTTATCTCTCATTCGTCTGCTCCTGTTTGTTTGTTTGTTTGCTTGTTTGTTTATTTATGAATGATCTCTAGCTGGAAATCACAACTGGAGCCTTATGCGTGGTGGGCAAGCAGTCTACCACTGAACTGTATTCTCAGCCTGCTTTTCACCAGGTCTGTTTAGACAATAAAATGAGAATGGAAGACTATGGAAACTATCAGCCAGAAGCAGCCCATGGCTCGGTCCCATGTCACAAAGTGTATGTGCATCACGTGCACACCAGACATGTCCTCCTGTGTGTCATTGGGGTGGGGGTGGGGGTGGGGGGTGCCCACAGGTGAGAGCGTTTTCTAGCTGTGCAGAGGGTCAAGATAAAACATACTTGTTCGCACAGGTCTGCCTTAATTACTTTTCTTTTCTTTTCTTTCTTTTTTTGGGGGGTTTTTTGTTTTTTTGGTTTTTTTTTTTTGGTTTTTTCCAGACAGGGTTTCTCTGTGTAGCCCTGGCTGTCCTGGAACTCACTCTGTAGACCAGGCTGGCCTTGAACTCAGAAATCCGCCTGCCTCTGCCCTCTGCCTCCCAAGTGCTGGGATTAAAGGCATGTGCCACCACTGCCTGGCCTTAGTTAGTTTTCTGTTGCGCTAGAGACCATGACTAAGACAGCTTATAGAATAAACAGTTGGTTGGGGGGTTAGGTTTCAGAGGGGTAATCTGCAACCACCATGGAGGGGACACGGCCGGCAGGTAGGGAGCTGTGGCACACATCCGATGCACAGGCACAAAGTGGAGAGAGAGTGCTAACCGGAAACAGCATGGGCTTTTGAAAATTCAAATCCCATCTCCAGCAACACACTTCCTCCAGCAAGGCCACACCTCCCAATCCTTCCCAAACAGTTCCACTAGAGACCACACATTCAAATATATGAGCCTATGGGGGCCACACCTTATACCTTAAGGTATAACAATAACACTATGAAAGATGCTCGCCCAGGGGAATGTGCCTGCTGCTGATAGGGGTTCCATCCCTGAGAGCCATAAGGTGACAGGAGAGAACTGACTCCCAAAAGTTGGTCTGTGACCATCACACATATAATGTCATACAGACATACCTCTACACACACACACACACACACACACACACACACACACACACACACCATCACGTCATGTCATGTCACATCCCATCCCATCCCATCCCATCCCATCCCATCCCATCCCATCCCATCCCATCCCATCCCATCCCATCACATTACATCACATCACATCACATAACTATGTGGCAAAAAGGAAAAAAATCAGGGACTGGAGAGATTTCTCAGTGGTTAGAGCACTGGCTACTTTCTCAGAAGACCTGGGTTCAATTTCCAGCGCCCACATGGTAGCTCACAACTCTCTGTAATTTCAGTTCCGGGGGATCTAATGCCCTTCTGTGGCCTCCCTGAGCACTAGGGACACACATGGTGCAGACAGGCATGCAGGCAAAAAATATATAAAATAATTTTTTCAAATTAATTTTGAAAAATGTTTGGGCTGGAGAGATGGTTCAGAGGTTAAGAGCACTGACTGCTCTTCCAGAGGTCCTTGAGTTCAAATCGCAGCAACCACATGGTGGCTCACAACCATCTGTAATGGGATCTGATGCCCTCTTCTGGTGTGTCTGAAGACAGCTACAGTATACTCATATACATAGAGTAAATAATTAATTTTTTTTTTAAAGTTTGAAAGCTGTGACTAGGTATGGTGGTTCATAGTTGTGATCTCAATGCTAGAGACTGAGGCAGGAGGATGAGGACTTAGAAGCCAGTCCAGGAGTATATGGTGTGCTCCAAATCAACCTGGATAACACAGCAATACACATAAACACACACAACACATACACAGACAGACCATGTACCACATGTCACAGACACACTATATACCACAAAGACACAGATACAGACAAAACACACACACACACACACACACACACACACACACACATCACACATCACACCAAACAAAAAGTTTTGGAATTCTGAATGTTGTGCAAAGCCTGAGTCTGTCTAGCTGCAGGGTGGTGCTGGGTAGCTGGATGGGTGTCAGGGCGCTTCTAGACTCCCTGGGTGCACTTCAGTTACAGAGCAACGGGTGTCAGGGATAGTAAGGAGCCAGCACAGCAGGTGACACCAGAGGCTGGCTGAGGTGCTGGTGGGCTGGTGGGCTCCTGGCTTCAGCCTCCCCTGCCTGCCTGCCTGACCTCCCTCCCATCTGGGATCCAGGCGCCCTAACAAAGTCTCCCTCTGCCCCTGGAGACTTTAGCCCCATGATGTCATGGCCTGGTTGCCATCGAGACGTCAGGCATGCTCTTGCTCTTAGCCCAGCTGGGACCTGGCTGCATCATGGCCTTGGTGACTGGAAAAACACATTGTCACGTAGGGTGGGGCTGGGGGGACAGCTCAGGGGACCTCTAATGCCTGTTATTTTGGAAACTTTCCCCAAGGGAGTCGTGTGGTGACACTCTCCTCCTTTTACAGTGTATACCCTACACCTTTGATCTCAATGTCCAAGGCCCCTTCTTGAACCTGCTCCCTCCCCCACCTCCTCAGGCTACAGGAGTGACTGGCCCCTGGTTGCCATGGCAACATGAAGACCACAAAAAGGGGTGTCACCCAGAGGTCCCCATCCATCCTTCTGCTTATCAAGAATGCTTCGCAATCAGACAGTCAGCCTAACCACCCAGACAGTTCTCTATAATATCTAACCTGAGTTCTTCATGCTGCGACGTTTCCCCCACCAACCTTATTTTCCCTGCTTGGTTCCTGGCTGACTCCGAGGCATAGCCCCTCGGTTTCCTCTCACTTGCTCCAGAGTGTATACAGCTATCCACTGCGGCTCTGTGCCCCCGCCCGTTTAGTCACTGGGGTTGCCACCTGCACCCAGTGTTTCTCAGGAGCGGTGGCCTGCGGCCACTTGGGAGGAGGCGGTACAGAAGGAGCGAAGAGGATTCTTTCCCAGTAGCAGGAAGGAGTTGAAAAACTGTGCAGCAGGTTGGGCCCAAAGCTCCACACACACATACACACACACACACACACACACACACACACACACACACACACACACACACGGTGCTGCCTCCCGAAAGTTCCCACCACCTGTGGCAAAAGGATGCACCAGGTGGTCCCTCTAGTGACATATCAGCTGCCTTTGGCTCTGGAGAGAAGCAGCCTTGGGCTTAGTCCTCCGGTTCAGCCATGACTTCCCTACATTTGCCCCGCTTCCCATCCACGTGGTTAAAGAGACCAACACCGAGGTGGCCAGGGCTCCCTACGCTGTCTCTGTCCCTCAGTTTGTCTTTTGGGACAGTGGGATTTCTGAATCCTGTTTCTGGACTGGGTTTTGCCTTGGGAACCCTCCGGTCCCTAGAGACCAGAAGTGTGAGTCACTGGCCTCTCTGCCTGGCAAGTCCCTGCCAGGAAAGCAGGCCATAGAAGTTGGCAGAGGACCATTCTCCAATGTCCTCCCAAACCACCTTGGGCCATGATGGTCATGTAATGGTCTGCTTGGCTGAGCTCAGAGGTGCCCCAGGAATCCCTTTCCAACCCCAACCAAGGGCTTCCACTCACCCCAGCTCCTCCCCATCTGATCTGTCTCCCCTCCTGGGGCCCAGCCTACTCCAGTCGCACCATCTCTAGGCAGCCCGCCAGGTTGGCCTAAGCCAACCAGGTGACTCCCTTGAGGGAGAAGCCTGGCCTGCGAGGGCACACTGCCTGTTTACTAAGCACGTGCTTTGGGGCAGGCACCAAGCTGATTCCTCATCAATGATTTCGCTTTGAATCCTGCAAAGGAGGTCACTTGACAGATGGAAAAATCAAGTCTGGGACTTATCCAAGGCACTGGGTAGTAAAGGATAGGGACAGAACTCAAATCTTGGGGGCAGTATGAAAGTCCAACCGCCAAATAGTGCTGATCTCCAGAAATGGACCCCCAGTCATCTTTTCTGTGGTGCCGTGTGTGTGTGTGTGTGTGTGTGTGTGTGTGTGTGTGTGTGTGTGTGTCCTAGACTTAACTGTCCCTCCCCTCAGACTGAACTCTTAGAGGCCAAGTCCTGTCTACTCTTTCCCAAGTTTTCCACAGGGTCCACTGCAAAGTCGCTCCCAGCACGAGCTCTGGCAGGGCCTCCCTTAGGACCTGTCATTCAGGACACATCAGATGTTTGACTCTTCAGGGAGCCAGTGTCTGCTCCTGTAAGCACCAGTGCGTTGGACACTAGAGACCCCACCCCACCCCAGGGCGGACCTGGAGGCTGACGGTCAGCTGTGGTGGGAGGGTCGATAGTGAAACTGAACAATCAGGGGACAGAGGTGGGCACAGAGGAACCCAGAGACAGAGCGGGGTGGATTCTGGCTTCCTGGATGGTCTGCTCTGCCAGCCGCTGCCAGTGCCAACCAAACCTAACCAGACACGAGGCCTTTGAGAGATCCCAGAAATCTGTTCGGAACTCTTGACCATGTACCAATTGCTTCAGGGGAGGGGGAACTTTGGGGAACACAGAGTATGGGGTGGTGGTGGGGCCCAGCACTGGGGCCTACAGGACCTGGATTTGCATCTGGGCAGCCTGGAGTGAGGTTCTGCCGCTCTCTGAACCCACTTCCCTTCCAGGTTCAAGGAGGACGAAGGAGTCAGGAGAGCAAAGGCTATCCCAGCCTGGCTCAGGATAAGCATCCAGTGAGTGGTAGCTTAACAAGATGAGCCAGCGGCCCTGGGTGTGCCTCAGTGGACAGTGCTGGCCCAGCATGCATGAAGCCCTGGGTTCAGGCCCTTAGCACCACACATGGGAGGCATGGTGGTACACACCTGTAATCCTAGCACCTGGGAAGCAGAGGCAAAAGGATCAAAAGTTCAAGGTCATCCTCAGTTACATAGCAAGTTGCGGCTAGCCTGGGCTACTGGAGACCCTACTTAAACAAGGGGAAGAAAAAAGATAAATAGGGCAGACAGGGTGACCCAAACATGAAATTCTAGCATTTGGGAGACGGAAGCAGGAGGATGACCTTGAGTTCAGTGTCAGCCAGGCACTATAGGATAAGACCCTGATTCGAAAATAATAAATAAATTTAAAGTTAAAAGTTAGAAAAATAAGCCGGGCGTGGTGGCACACGCCTTTAATCCCAGCACTTGGGAGGCAGAGGCAGGTGGATTTCTGAGTTCGAGGCCAGCCTGGTCTACAAAGTGAGTTCCAGGACAGCCAGGGCTATACAGAGAAACTCTGTCTCGAAAAACCAAAAAAAAAAAAAAAAAAAAAAAAGTTAGAAAAATAGAAATAGAGAAGGAACACAAGCTAGTTCTTAGATGTGGTGTGTGTGTGTGTGGTTAGTATCCCACTGCCCTTAGCATCCATTGCCTCCTCGGAGGCAGGAGGGGGTCCCCTTTCCTACCAGGTAATCAGCCTGGAAGGCTGATACACTAGCCCCACGAGAGAAGCAACCACGGAGTGTTGATGTCGTCAGTACTGGTGCTAAGGGTGTCTTCACATCTCAATCCTACCCCCCACCTGTTCTAACACTCCCACACCGTTCCCATCCCCACTCAACTTGCTAAGATGACACTCTGGGGAACACTGGCAGGGACTAGTGACTCTTGATGCCCTAGCCCAGCAGCAGAGGCTAACAGCTGGGCAGGGTGGGTCTCTCAGGTATGGCCTGGACCTGGAAGAGGGGGACCCGCTAGACCGAGCTGGTTGCAGGCGCTAGGCTCCATGGGACATCCATGCAAAGTTCATGATCTCCGTCCCCCACTCCAGGCTCTGTACATTACCCATGAAAACCCTTGGCAGTTGGGGACTGTGGTCAACAGCAGAGCAGAGGGCAGAGGATCCCTGGGACGCCTGAACTCCACAAGGGCTGGCTGCATGGTGCTGATGCTGAGAGCCTAGCTGTGGAGAACTCAGAGCCGCGTCTTTGCTCTTTCCCAGTTTATGGCCCTAGGCAAGGTCCGTGTAATCATTTGTAAAATGGGGCTGACCACAGTATT
>LR749784.1:1509844-1647344 GCA_902729485.2 Mus minutoides | reverse complement strand
TCTCATGGCTGTCCATCAATGGGCAGACATCTGCAGCTCTGAGAGCCCGCCCTGCTGTAGGTATTGAAGAACGGAGAAGGGACATTACAGGGCTGGATGGGAGGAAGGTTAATCTGCAAGAGTCACCCCAGTGGTGAATCAGACCCATGCCTGCCTGGTTGTCCCAGGGTCAGTGGGGACACGGTGGTGAGATCCATGCCTGAGCTGAGCTCAGGGTCGGGACAGAGAGTGCTGCCCCTATTGCCAATAAAGCCTGTGAGGTGACAGCTTCTTCTGCCAAAGGCCAAGGGGACACAGGGACAGCTTCAAGTCTACAGTGATCCCAAAACCAGACATTGAAGGTTGGGTTGAGTGCTGGCAGCTAGAACTAGTGGGAGGCTCTCTGTACACAGAGGTTTGAAAACAGGGATGCACTTGGGGACACTCTGGGCACATGTGACATCTGAGGAGCAGTAGGAGAGAGTAAGACTGTATCCCCTCCCCCCCTGGACATTCTAGAGGATTCTTTATTGAGCCCAACAGCAGCCATCTTCATCTTCTTGTATGTGCCCTGCTCGAAAGAGGCCATTGGCTTGCTGACTACTGATTCTCCCTCAAAGAGGATGGGAAGACCATGGGACCCTTGCCTGGAATTCCAGACGATCCTCCCAGCTCTCTGTAATTCTGCCCTCAGGGGTGGCTAGAATATATACACTAGGGAAAGTCGATTGAAGGGGGTTGTATCCATATGGCTATGGAGAAGCCATCATCCGTTCTGGATGAAGGAGCTGCTGTATACTTTGGGACACACACACACACACACACACACCCCACCAGGTCTCCTGCAAGTAACTCCTCACCCACACTCTGTAAACAAGCTCAATAAATTCATTGGCTCCCTGGGGTGGACTGTGGTGGAATCACACTTGAGTTTGTCATGAGACCTTTCAAGGAATCTCTACAAGAGAGGCAAAGCCTGATAACAGGAACAGCAGAGGGCCTGGCAGACCTGAGTGGGCATCCGGTAGCTGGTAGGACCCTTAGTAGGTGCTCAGTTAATAGGTAGTGACTGTCCCAGGTCTCAGGTCTAGAAGATGGATCATGGCCAAGACACCGTCGGCCTGCCCCTCACCAGTGTGTACTTGCTGAGCCCTGGTATGTCCAGCAAGGGCTGTATGGTGTAGAGACTCTGCCCCTGCACACTAGAGCCTACAATGTCAGTGGAAGAATTCAATGCTGGGGTTTCTCAAGTAGTGACCAGGGTCCACTTGGAACCATATAGAGCAGGTAGAGCCCTGGTGAAATGGAGAAAGGACCTGGCCTAGTCTGGGACTTGGGAAGCATATTCTGGGAGCAATGAGGGTGGAGCCAGCTACCCAAGAATATATGAGACTCAAAAGGGCAGAGAGAAAGAGAGAGAGAGAGAGAGAGAGAGGAGTCTGCGTTGTCCAGGGTGGGAGGGAGGAGGGACCCAGGAGATTGAAGAGAAGGCAAAAATCTTGAGTGGGTTCCAGCAATCAGAGCTTGAAACCTTTCCAGAAAGATCTAGAAATAAGGCAATGTGCCGCCCTTGGAATGTGTCCATTCTCGCCTGGACTGGGGCTTCCAACTGGACTCGTAGGTCAGAAGTCTCCCTGACTCCAGAACAACAGGTGAACTAGGTTGTGGGGAGGGGCATGCACACTCTCAGTCTAATGGGGGAGACAGAGTCCTGAGGGATCTCAGTTTGAATGAGGCAGTGACAGCCACTGTCTGTGCTCGGCCCTGGGATGCCAGCGAGAGACAGAGAAGCCTTCAGGGACCCTTTACTGTGGAGTAAAGAGGGATATTAAGTTCATTTCTCAAATGCCTAGTGTAGGCCTAGTCAATGGTGGCTGCTTCCCAACAGGACCTCTTCCTCAGAGTCCAGGGATTGGTGTTATAACTCTGGTTCTGAATTTCTTTGCAGGCAGAGGAGCTCCTGCCAGAACCAAGGGCTAAGTTGTCTTGAGTTGTACATGTCATACAGCAAGTGACCACCAGAGGGCAGCCTGAGACGGCATCACTCTAAATCGTTTTCAGGTTGCTTTTTGCCCTTGGCCAATTGACACAGAAAGTACCACGCTGGCAACAGTGACCCAGCCAGAGCTCAAGGTTGTGCACACTGTGATCTGAACTTGGTACCCTGTGACGGGGAGGGACCGAAACACTGTCCCAGCTCTGGTCACTGGGTCCCGACTCCAAGGCTGCATCCCTCCCCGCAGAAGGGGACCCTGTTCTAATAGAACATCTCTCTATAAAATACGTCCCCTCGGTCTGAGATCTACATAGCCCTGAGCCCACTGTGCAGACGTGGAGGCTGAGAACCAAGAGACCCCCAGGATCCAGTGCGCACACAGGGTGGGGGTGGGGTGGCTGCATGTGGCTAGGTCCATCTTTTGGAGACCTACCTGGCTGGGAGACCCAGGGGCTAGAGGAGGAGCCTGGAAAAGTCATGACCTCAGAAAGCCACACTCAGCTACTCAGAGGCAAGGGACTTCCAGTGAGAGTCAGATGTCAGAATCCTCACATATCCAGGTAGGCTAAGCAGAACAAGAGGTTCTCAGTATGGCAGGGGGCTGGTAGAACCCTCAGGGAGTCCCAAGTCTGAGGGAAGAGACACAGCTGACTGCTGTACCCTGTCCTGAGCACTGGGGACATTGATATGAAATTAGCCAGCCTAGAAGCTCACAGGTGCCATGACACCTGGTCATGAGGATAGTCCTTACCATTAAGGAGCCCTGCTGGGCCAGATGGGATCTTGGAGAGACTTAATGTGGAAAGGGCAATTCAGGCATTCGGGATAATATCAGCATGGTGCCCTGGATGATGGCATCAGCCCATTGAACCCTCCAGTAACCTAAGAGGTGAGCCCACACCATGGTCACATGTGGCAGCTCTTAGAAACACACACCGCTCAGCGACACCTCAGCCCAGTTCCCCTTTGATATAACCTGTGAGAAGACTCCAAAGCCGGACACTCCTGGGTCCTCTGGGACCAGCACTGCCCTCTCTATTCTGTCTCTGGATATTTGTGCAAGCCGTACACACCCCCACCCCCATCCCCACTCCACCCCGCTCCCTCCACCAGGCCACACCATGCATGTCTGTGCTTTGCATCCTGCCCCTTCACCTTTATCTTCATTCTCCAAACTTCCTGTAAGATGCTCACCACCCACACAATGGGATGCGGAAGAGAGGGTGCAGGCGGGAGGGAGCCGGCAGTCCTGGAGATAGAAAGCCAGTGTTAGCAAACAACGGAGCACAGCCTGTTTCTATAAATAAAGTTTTATTTAAACACATTCACGCTTATTCATACACCTATTTTCTATAGCTGTTGCGCTTTATAATAATGGAGGTGTGGCAGACGCGGCAACTCTCAAAGCTGAGAATGGAAATGTTTGACAGGATCTGGCTGAGGGAATACCAGGCTCAGAAGCCCCAGGAGGGGCAGAGCAGAATGGTGGGAATTGAGATTGTAGCTCAAACTGGCTGACTTTTTTTTTTTTTTTTTTTGTCATCATCACCCCTTCCCCCTGCCCACCCCAGATGCCTGAGCAGGCTGGCCTGGGCAGGAGATGTTAAAAACACAATAGCTCAGCCTCTCTGAAAGTCAGGCTGGGTCTGGATTCTCCTCAGCAGCTGCTGATCATACCAGCCTGGCCGAGAGTCCTGCTAGCATCTGGACTTTGGGAGCTGATTGGGAACTAGATAGATAGATGGGGACCCTCTTCTCTGGGAGCTCACAGGACACTGTGGAGAGATGTCCAAGCTGAAACCCAGATCAGAAGTTACAGCCAGTGGGATCTGCTCTTCCTCTCCTCCTCATGTGGCTTCCAGCCACTCAAGAAACACCCCCCAGTTGTCCTGGAGTGGGGAGGACACCTTGTCTATACAGGTTAGCAGAGACCTGTGATGTTTGATGAACTAGCCAAGCCCTTGGTCCATGTCTGCAGGCAAAGCTCAAATTGTCGTGGGAAAGCCCCCGACGGTATTTAGGACAATGGGTTCTAGCCCAAGACTTATTCGGGCAAGTCCGTCCCTGCTGGGCCTCGGTATGGTCGTCAGGAAGCAGGGGGGCTGGGGAAACGCACCTGGAAGACCCTCCGGCTGCACACGCTAAGGCTCGCCTTTTCTCTTTTCAGGCCTCAGTTTGTCTCTGTAAAATGGGGACATGAATGATGGCCCTCCCACACTCTTGCAGCTGGTCCCAGTCCAGGGAGATCACAGATGGGAAAGCGCTTTGAGCTCCATGGAAGAAAGGAATTCTATAAACCTAGGGGGTTATTATGCTGCCGATCTGGGAGCAAGCATGGGCTCGTACCCAGAGGTCTACAGAAGTTTAGTCTGGCCGGTAGAGGGCGCTATAGAGAAGCTGGGTCTTGAATCAGAAGCCATTTGGTCCATGAGAGTTCAGCATAGACAACATCAAGTCTGTAGTGGGGAGGATGGGGACATGGCTGTGAGTAAAGGGGACCCACAATGCTTCGGTATAGCGGTAGGGCCTGGTCAGGGTAAGAACATGAAGCAAACTCATCTTAACCCAGTGAATTGGGAGCTAGGATGGGCACTAGACAGGCACAAGGACTCTCCTGTCTGGAAAGCTGAGCCTATGGAAAGTTGAGGAGAGATGTCAAGGCTGAGGCCTAGGTCAGAGCTTCAGGCTCCAGACTGTCCATCCAAGAAAGCATGGAGAAATAACACCTTCAAGTCCAGGACTAGACTGTGCTATCCAGGGGGCAAGTTTCTTGTTTCTCAAGGTGTCTAGTCCTCCCCATAAAAGGAGAAACATCATGGCCTCCACTTCCAGAGCTGCTATAGATTGACTGACCAATCCCTGAATGACAGCTTTTAAATAGGGCTGGACTGTGCAAACCCCGTGCTGCCATCATGGGCCACTTAACGGTTCAATGCTGGGAGTAGACTCTGTCCATTCTCCCTTCCCAGCCCTGGAGAGATCCAGAGCCCCTGGGAAGTGTTATCTCAGCACAAGTGTGGGAGGGGCCAGCAAAGGGATCCTGGTGGGCCTTATAGGGTCCCCAGGACCCGGATGAGAGCTGATGGCTGTTCCCAGAGGGTGAGACAGTGGTTATTAGGATCATGTACTGGGAAGACCTTTCCTATCGATCCTGTTCCCTACCCGCGTTGGTCTGGGGTGGCAGGGACCATGTTGAAGACAGAGTACAGAGGGGCAGGGGCTGAGGTTTGAAGAGAAGGATGCCCAAGCTGGTGGGAATGGGGAAGAAAGGGATTTGAAGGAAGGCAGGAACCAGCCAGTCCTCCCCAGCCAACTCTCCAGCATCCTCTTCCCATCTGAGACCCTCTCTGAGCCGCAGTCTGCTTCTCTGTGAGACGGAGAAGTAGCCCCTTGGGATACAGGGCTTCCAAGATTCTCTAAGATGTTCCTGCATCTCCAAAGAGTTCAAATGACCCCCTAGCATCTAGGGTGAGGCCCCTCAGCTCACAAAGGCCCAGAGCTGGCTCTGTGTCTGCAGCCACCTTTTTGTGTAGAAGATGAGTTTATGAAGAAAACTCCCAAAACAAACAGAGCCCAGCTGGCCTCCCCTACCCAGCCTTGCCCTGCCCAGCCCTGCCCACTCCTGCCTTCCCAGCCCTGGGTAGGGATGGGTAGGGAGGGGAGCCAGAGCCCTGGGAACCAGCACAGGTGTGTGTGGGGGGGGGTAGTAAGAGGCCAGGGTGGACCTTGTGGGGACCCCAGACATGGAAGAGAATGACAGCTTGTCCAAGAAGCTGAGACAGCGGGCATGCAAGCAAAACACACATGAACATAAAACAAATTAATTAATAAAAAATGTATTATAATTCTTGCGGGGTGTGGTGGCGTATATCAGCAATCCCAACACTTCTGAGGCAGGATTACTGCAAAGCCCAAGGCCAGTCTGCTGCACACAGAGAGTTCTAGGCCAGTCAGGGCTTCATAGTGAGACCCTGGCTCAGTAAATAAATAAGAAAGCGAATAGACAACAGCTCTGGTGGCAGCTGGGGTGTGGCCACGTGCTGCCAAGCATCTGCCAGGATCTGGTTTTCATCTTCATCCTTGAAGGAAAAAATCACAGGACTCTGTACCCACAAAATCAGAGCACCTCGAGAGCTCAGGCTCAGGCTGGGAAGGACGATTCTCCAGAGGAGGACTGCAGATGGATAAACCGAGGCTCCGAGGGGCAGGCCTGGAATTTTAAGTGGCGTTCTATGTCGGGAGATGTGTAGGGAGAGGAAGAAAAGAGGGTCTGCAGGGGGCCCCTGCCTGGGTCCGGTTCCTCTTGGGACCTGGCGTTTCATAGACATTGCAGGGCCTTGCTGGGTCAGGGCAGGTCAGGAACTGAGCTGGCGTAAGGAAGGGTCCTGGAAGGTTTGGGTGACAGGTCAGGCTCATAACAACGTGGCTGAAGAGGAGGGAGCTGTGTCTCTGGGAATAGTCATGGTCTCCTTCTCTACCCTGGGGAGTCTCAGGACGGTCAGCCCCTCAGCATCTTCCTAGCTGTAGCTGGAAGGCCTGCAGAGCTTCAGAGAGAGCCCTGTTTTGGAGACCCTGTTGTGTGTAAAAATTTTTGCAACACCGGTCTGCTCAGCCCAGATAGGGAACCCATGACAGATTAAACTACAGATAACCCCCAAAGGCCAGCTTGGTGAGCCAGTGAGTTTTATTGGGATTTCCTACAGGGATATAGGTGAGGGGTTACATAGAGGCGCAGAAATGACTCAAAGACAGCTCAGTCACCGAAGCCCACCCCAGTATGAGTGACAGCTCACAAACTGGGAACCTGGAACACACTGCACCACCTATAGGCAGCTCAACAGGTTGGAGTGTCCTTTCCAGATGTCTCTATTGGTCTAAATGACCCTTCTGGTAGCTGGTCTGGTCTCAGGGTCTTCTTTGCAGCTCAGCTAAGCTTTTGTTTGTTTGTTTGTTTGTTTGTTTGTTTTTGAGACAGGGTTTCTCTGTATAGCACTGTCTGTCCTGGAACCCACTTTGTAGACCAGGCTGGCCTCGAACTCAGAAATCCACCTGCCTCTGCCTCCCAAGTGCTGGGATTAAAGGCGTGCGCCACCACCGCCCGGCCCAAGGCAAGTCTTATAAAGGACAACATTTAATTAGGGCTGGTTTACAGGTTCAGAGGTTCAGTCCATTATCATCAAGGCAGCAAACATGGCAGCATCCAGGCAGGCATGGGACTTGAGGAACTGAAAGTTCTACATCTAGTTCCAAAGGCAAACAGATGATTGGCTCCCAAGTGTCCAGGAAGAGGGTCTCAAAGCTCACCCTCGGGGCTGGAGAGATGGCTGAGCGGTTAAGAGCACTGACTGCTCTTTCGAAGGTCCCGAGTTCAAATCCCAGCAACCACATGGTGGCTCACAGCCATCTGTAATGAGATCTTCTTCTAGTGTGTCTGAAGACAGCTACAGTGTACTTACATATAATAATAAATAAATCTTGGGGTCGGAGCGAGAGGGGTCAGAGCTAGAAGAAAAAAAATGTTAAAAGAAGAAGAAGAAGAAGAAGAAGAAGAAGAAGAGGAGGAGGAGGAGGAGGAGGAGGAGGAGGAGGAGGGGGAACAGCAACAAAAATAGAACAAATTTTTTCTCAATAAAAATAGGCCAGTCACTAGAAGGTTTCGTTCTGTGAAGCTATTATTTTGAAGCCTTGGTCAAAGGAGCCTGTAGAGTTTGCCACTGGGTTTCTGTTTCCTGCCTGGAGAACCTTAGGAAAAACAGTCCTGACAGAACACAGTTTGCAGAGTGTGATACTGGAGCAGGAGAACCGAAGTTGATGGCTACAATCACATTCCTGTGGATTAAACTGTTACATCGTAATTATTCACACAGCTCATTGGTCGATAGCATAAAAATACAGAACAGCAACTCAAAATTTACCTCATTCCATGTTCAGAGACAAATGGCTTAACCACTCTTCCCATTATTTTCTGGAGGCAAGTCCTTGCTTACAGTCTGATGGCCATCACACGCTGGCCGTTCCCAAAGCTACTGTGTGAAGAGGATGCTGAAGGCCACCACTACACAGCATACGGCGACATGAGGACTCTTGCGTTCACTAATTTGGGAACACTTCCAAAATATTTCCAATTGTCCAGTTTTATTTCTGTCCAGGATGCTGGGTGCCAGGGATTGGGTACAAGCAACAGGATTACAGTCAGCAGTCTCTGAAATTTTAAAATGGCAGATGTAGTGAGGCTGGTGTTGCTCCAGCCACATCATCCTTCCGGGCCGGGTTGGAAGAGGATGCATGCCAGCTGCCTATCGAGATAAGATCTCAAATACTCCAGGAAAGGCCCAAGCTGGCCATGTTGTCAAGGATAACCTTAAACTTCTAATCTTTTTATTTTTTTCTAAGATTTATCTATTTATGTGTTTCGGTGTGTTGTCTGCATGTACGTTTGCACACCAGAAGAGTGCATCGGATCCCATTACAGATGGTTGTGAGCTGCCATATGGGTGCTGGGAATTGAACTCAGGACTTTTGGAAGGACAGCCAGTGCTCTTAACCTCTGAGCTATCATCTCTCCAGCCTCAACTTCTGATCTTTTTATGTCCTCCCCCTAAGCACTAGGATTCCAGGTATGCACGTGTATCTGCTGGGGATTGAACCCAGGGCCTTCTACATGCTGTGCAATTGCTCTACCAACTGAGCTATGTCCTTAACCTGACTCTCCCTTTTAGTTCAACATCTCTGAGCTTCTGTGTCTCTTACACAGAAAAGTGTTTCCTCTGCTCTGCAGCCCCACCCCACACCCATCCCTGGGCTGGGGTCACACAAGAGGAAGTGGTGGGAGATACAGTTGGGTCAGAGGGCTCCTGGCCCCCACTGGTGGCACAGAGCAGTAGGGGCAGGGGCTGACAAGGATGGGTAGTTGAGGAGGAAGAAGGTCCAAGAGTTGAAAATGGGCTTCAATTGGGAGCTGAAGAGATGGCTCAGTGATTAAGAGCACTGACTTTGAGGGGGTCAGTACAGCTCAGGACCCCAAGACCAAGTTCTCCGCACAAAGATTTATCTGTCCCAGAGGGACAGAGGGTGAATGTGGTGGTTTGAATATGCTTGACCCAGGGAGATGTGGCCTTGTTAGAGGAGTTGTGGCCTTGTTAGAGGAGGTGTGGCCTTGTTAGAGGAGGTGTGGCCTTGTTAGAGGAGGTGTGGCCCTGTAGCTGTCTTCAGACACTCCAGAAGAGGGCATCAGATCTAGTTACAGATGATTGTGAGCCACCATGTGGTTGCTGGGATTTGAACTCAGGACCTTCGGAAAAGCAGTCAGTGCTCTTAACCGCTGAGCCATCTCTCCAGCCCCGGTTGTTACTGTTCTTATGGATTGCATTTATGTTTAAACCCTTTGGGTTGTTAACCAGAGTGCCTCTCTCTATTCTTGGCAAATTCTGTAGTCTATTACAGGTGTTTAAAATATTTTAAACAAAAGCCGGGCGTGGTGGTGCACGCCTTTAATCCCAGCACTCGGGAGGCAGAGGCAGGCGGATTTCTGAGTTCGAGGCCAGCCTGGTCTACAAAGTGAGTTCCAGGACAGCCAGGGCTACACAGAGAAACCCTGTCTCAAAAAACCAAAAAAAAAAATTTTTTTTAAAACAAAACTCTCGGGGGCTGGTGAGATGGCTCAGCGGGTAAGAGCACCCGACTGCTCTTCCAAAGGTGATAAGTTCAAATCCCAGCAACCACATGGTGGCTCACAACCATCCAATCTGGCTCCCTCTTCTGGAGTGTCTGAAGACAGCTACAGTGTACTTACGTATAATAAATAAAATAAATCTTTAAAAAAAAAAAAAACTCTCTATTTCTTTAATTAGCATAAGAGCTGGGCTTCTAGTGACAAAGATACATCGGCCACCTTATGACGGACAACAGTGAGAGAATGAGTATCGCACAGTTTTCCTTCTCTCTAGTGTTAAGTCTTCCAAATAAGATGTCCATCGTAGTTACCCGAATGTGTTATTTGTGGTACTTTTAATGCAGCACTTTAAATCTAGTTTATGTTCTGTCAGGTTGAACTGAAATCTCTTTTTTTTTCTTAAAGATTTATCTATTTATTTATTTATTTATTTATTTATTTATTTATTTATTTATTATATGTAAGTACACTGTAGCTGTCTTCAGACACTCCAGAAGAGGAGTCAGATTTCATTATGGATAGTTGTGAGCCACCATGTGGTTGCTGGGATTTGAACTCAGGACCTTCGGAAGAGCAGTCGGTGCTCTTACCTGCTGAGCTGAAATCTCTTTTGCAACTTTGTAGGTAATAAACATATCTCATATCTGCTTAGTCTGGGTACTGTGCTCTAAGTATATTTCAGCTTTGACACAGAATGGGAATGGCCTCTAATGAAACAAAAGATTAAAAAAAAAAAAAGATAGGGGCTGGTGAGATGGTTCAGCCGTTAAGAGCGCCGACTGCTCTTCCAAAGGTCCTGAGTTCAAATCCTAGCAACCACATGGTGGCTCACAACCATCTGTAACGAGATCTGATGCCCTCTTCTGGAGTGTCTGAAGACAGCTACAGTGTACTTACATATAATAAATAAATAAATATTAAAAAATATTAAAAAAAAATAGAGCGAGTGATAGATAGATGATAGATGATAGATGGATGATAGATAGATGATAGATAGATAGATAGATAGATAGATGGATGGATAGATAGATATAAGATAGATAGATAGATAGATAGATAGATAGATAGATAGATAGATACTGGGACCAAACTCAGGGGGAAGAAGAGAACAGACCCCACCAAGTGGTCCTCTGCCCCCCCCCACCAATGCCGCAGCTTGTGCCCCCTCACCATAACCATGATGATAACTGACTAAGAGAGGGGTTGGTGGCAGCCAGGTGCCATGCTGTCCTCTTGTCTCAGCTCCTGAAGGATCTGCGCGTCCTTGGCACTCGGGGAAAGTTTGCAGGTGTTGTTGCTGATCGGACCAATTCTCACCCCCTCACTTCTCATGAGGGACAACCAAGCCCAGAGAAGGTGTGGCCCTGTCGGAGGTCACACAGCAGTCGCCTCCTGCCAGAGACTTTCTGGGCTGGCGCCACCCCAGGGTGGGTCCCCTGTGGCAGCCTCCATTGTGCCTCTCAAAGCAGGAAACCGCTGCGCTCAGCAACCTGGGCAGCAGAGAGGAGGAACGAGTTTGGCTACGTGACTGGCAGGCCCTAGAGGCTGAACCAGGCCCGAGCCAGGAAAACAAGCTGTAGTGGGCCTGGGGTGGAGGCCTCCCTGCCTGAAGAAAGGAGTGGCTGAGGACCGCTTTTCCCCAGACAAGGCTGGGAGGCTCCGGGCTTGTTGCCTGCCTGTGAGGGGGTGGCTGCAGAGCTTTGGGGGAGCCGTAGGGAACGTGGGTAGGCAATGAAGCCAGTGGGCTCATGTAACCCTGGCATGACCTATGTAACATCCTGCCTTTCTTAGGCCCTGGTTTGTGGGGAGAAAGGCTTGACTCTGCCTGAGGGCTGCTGGATACATTGGTGACTTTGGCTACGGAGGCTCCAGGCACATCGACTGAGGTTTCCCTGTCCTGGAACTCAGAGCCCCTGGAAGCCCCCTGGGGGCCTCACCGCTATTGCCAGCCTCGCCTCTGCTATCTGACCTGACTCAGAGTCAGTAAACCAGCCGTGGAAAGGGCCCGCAAACCCAAGGCAGCCAGAAACCACGGAGAGGTAGACTGCCAGAACTACCAGGGGGCAGAGGGAAGCCATCAATGATACAGCAGAGGGGAAGGCGACAGGTGAGGCTTTGGGGAAAGGGCCAGAAGCCAGAGGCAGAGGAGAAGACCCAGGTAAGAAAAGAGAGCCTAGCCGGGTATCTATGTGGAACTGGAGGAAGACATAGCCAGGTTTGAGGTGCAGGCATGGGTGTGTGTGTGTGTGTGTGTGTGTGTGTGTGTGTGTGTGTGTGTGTGTCCTTGTTTGGGCTCCCTGGGGATCCCTCCTCTTTGCCTGCTGAGCACACCTGTCCCTGATGACTTGCTGATCATTTTATGCATGAACACACGGGGAGGGCGGAACTGGAAGAACTGGCTAAAAACCTAAGGTACCTCCCACCTCCTTCCCCGAACACTCCAGCACTAACTGCTCTAGGCAAAGAGCACCCTGAACCTGGCACAGGGCACAGCTATACGGCTAATGTCAAAGCACCTGCCTGGACATCAGAGGGCCAGCAAGGGAGCAGGACTTTGGGGAAGGCCCAGGGGTCGCCCTGGGAGCTGGTCATGTGAGCACTGGGCAGAGCATGAGCCGGGACATTAGGGTTCCCATGTCTCTGCCAGTGGCAGCTGACTGTCATGGAGACCTGTGGTCTGAGGACATGAAACCCAGGAAGGATAACCAGGGGAGGCTCTCTGCCAGGTTACTAGAACTACCCAAGACGGGGTGGAGGGTGGTGCCACAAACCCCATATCTGCAGCCACACTGTGTGACTGTGCCCAAGGGAAGACGCCAGCATATCCCGCTTAACCCGGGTCTCTCTGGCTCTCCAGTTACTTGTCTGTAAAATGGGCTCTGTTGGTTGGTGCTGCCTCAAGAGACTAATGGCAGGAATTAGTGAATCTGAGGCAGGGGCATGGCATTTTTTTTTTTAAAAGATTTATTTTATTATATGTAAATACACTGTAGCTATCTTCAGACACTCCAGAAGAGGGCGCCAGATCTTGTTACGGATGGTTGTGAGCCACCATGTGGATGCTGGGATTTGAACTTATCACCTTCGGAAGAGCAGTCGGGTGCTCTTACCCGCTGAGCCATCTCACCAGCCCCCGAGGCATGGCATTTTGTATGTTTGACAGCAAACAGACACTGCTTGCCTTGAGTGGTCCCAAGAAGCAAATACAGGAGGAGGAAATTAAGTCTGTGATGTGTTAAGGCCATGGTCTCAATCTGTGGGTCGAGACCCCTTGGGAGAGAATGATCTTTGCACAGGAGCCGCCTGTCAGATCTGCATATCAGATATGTACATCACTATTCATAACAGTAACAAAATGACAGTCGTGAAGTAGCAACAAAAATAATCTTTGGTGGTGGCAGTAGGGTCACCACAACCTGAGGAACTCTATTGAAGGGTCGCAGCATTAGGAAGGCTGAGAACCACCGGGTTAGAGGAATTTAGGATTATCCTGTGATTTTAAGTCCCAAGTCTGGTGTCTTAGTCAGGGGTATTACCGCTGTGGTGAAAACACTATAACCAAAAGCAACTTGGGGAGGAAAGGGTTAATTTTCCCCTCCCAGCTCCATATAACAATTCATCACCAAAAGCAGCCAGGACAGAAACTCAAGCAGGGCAGGGGATGAGGTAGAGGTCATGGACTCTGCTTTCTGGCTTTCTCAGTTTGCATTGCTGTAGGCCACCATTCCAGGGATGGCACCTCCCACAATGGGCTGTGGGCTCTCCCCCAGTCATTGATAAGAAGATGTCCTACAGTCAGATCTTATGGAGGTATTTTGAGGTACGTCAACTTGACATCAAACCAGCTCCTCGCCCAGCTGGACTGTCCTCTCAGAGAGAAGAAATGGCCAGGTGGGTGGAGAGAGAAGAAATGGCCAGGTGGGTGGGAACAGTGTATGGCGACTTCAGACCTCATGGCTTGAACCCCCTCCTCCTGTCTCGTCTGGCCTCTCTTCCCATCACGCCCTCACCAGAGGCAGGCACCAAGAGGTATCAAGCCCCCTCTCTTGACCCCAGCAACCCTCCTCGGCACAGTGACCCTCTAGGGTCTAACCTGGGTTCTTCCTGTCCAGTGATAACCCATCTGCCCCACTGATGCGGATGAAAACCTACCAGCCTCATTTCTACATGCCTCATGCCTTAGGTCCCAAGGGTGCCTGGCTCTGCCTGCCTGTCCTGCATGGCAACTGCAGCATGCTCCCCGCCACACCCAGTAGGTCTTCAATGGACCCACTCCGCTCCCCTCTGTTGTCTACATCCAGCAGAACAGAGCCTTGAATTCCAACTGGAACCAGGCAGAAGCCAGCCTGCCTGCCCTAGCACACCTGGCCGGGTGAGAAGACACTGAAGCCAGGAGCCAGCTCACCACTTGGGTGGAAACAGCCGGGAAGTGGGAAGCTGGCAGCTGCCTCCTCTGCCCTTTCCCCAGCCCCCTCCCTGGGGCCCCACCCTTGGGACAGAGGGTGTCCCAACTTGTTAGAGGAGTTTTCATCCCACACCTGTACCCACGCTGGACGTGGAGGGGGGTCATGGGTGGGGTGGGGGTGAGATTGATCATCCTCTTCTAGACCCCCAGCTGACCTGAGCTGGGGTGGCCCCCATCCTCCCACAAACCTGCAAGCTTTGGGCCACTTGTTCCATGTCCCATCCCCAGATAGAACAAGGGCATTATGGGAACTGTTGCATGCCCCGAGGGAGGCCTTCTGGTTCCTAGTTCCATTTAGAACTGGGAATATTAATAACTTGACTGCTATTGCCTGTCTTGGGGTCTACTTGGTTTTTAGTTTGGGGTTTTTTGTTTATTTATCGTTTTTTTTTTTAAAGATGTTTCTCTGTTTAGCCCTAGCTGTTCTAGAATTCGCTCTGTAGACCAGGCTGGCCTTGAACTCACAGACATCCACCTGCCTCTGCTTCAAGTGCTTGGATTAAAAACATGTACCACCACACAAAAACAAATAAAATACTTTTTTTTTTTTCGAGACAGGGTTTCTCTGTGTAGCCCTGGCTGTCCTGGAACTCACTCTGTAGACCAGGCTGGCCTGGAACTCAGAAATCCGCCTGCCTCTGCCTCCCGAGTGCTGGGATTAAAGGTGTGCGCCACCACTGCCTGGCTTCAAATAAAATACTTTAAAAATTTTGTGTGTGTGCATGCATGTGTGTGTGCGTGCATGTGTGTGTGCGTGTGTGTGTGTGTGTGTGTGTGTGTGTGTGTGTGTGTGTGTGCGTGTGTGTGTGTGTGTGTGTGTGTGTGTGTGTGTGTGTGTGTGTGTGTGTGTGTGTGTGTGTGTGTGTGTGTGTGTGTGTGTGTGTGTGTGTGTGTGTGTGTGTGTGTGTGTGTGTGTGTGTGTGTGTGTGTGTGTTGCCACATTTGTACACAGAGTCCAGTGGCAGAGAGGTAGTTGGATCCCTGAAGCTGGAGTCGCAGCCAGTTGTGAGCCTCCTGTATGGGTTCCGGGAACCAAACTTGGGTCCTCTGAAAGAGCAGCAAGTGCTGAGCCATGTGCCTAACCCCGGTCATGGAGCAGATGAATGAGGCTCAGAGAGGGTAAACCACCTGGCCAAGATCACACAGCCAGGAAAGAGCTCAAATAGAAACAGACCCAGGCCAATGTGAACTCTGAACCTAGGCCTAGCTACCAAGGCTGGAGCTCAGCACGTACACTAAGTGCAGGGCCCCCCCCCCCCCTGCCAGAGTGCCCCCCCCCGCACACGTCCACACCTACCCATTCAGGGGCACAATGAGTACCCTCCCTTGCCCACATCATGCAGGCCCCTGTCATGGGCGCTGCCTCTGCCATCCCCAACAGATAAACAAACTTCCTTCTACGCCTGTCTCACGCTGTCCTGTAACCACCCCCTCCTCCATGCATGCAGAAGGCAGGATAGCACATGCCCTCCTCCGCCCCCACAGCCTGTGCCCTCTCTGCCTCTGGGCCCCAGCAGCTCCCTGGGCTGTGTTTAGAGAGCCTGGATAACCACAAAACATGGGGTCGGCAGTGCCCCATGGCATGCAGAGGTGGGGTTCGGGTTAGAAACAGCAGCCTCCCTTCTGGGCCTGAATGGTGTCAGGGGCTAGCCAGGGAAATTTCAAGAGATGCCCCTCTCCCAGCTATGTCCCTGGTACAGTCTTTGGGGGAGTTAAGAGGTAGTACAGACTGGGGGGGGCAGAACTCTGGAACCCCCCAGATTCTGGTCTATGCAGCCCAGGCCGTGTGGGGAATCACTGGGGTCTCTGGTCTCTAGACCAGGACCAGGAGGAACAAGACGTGTTCTCCTGAGCCGCTCCCTCCTGGTCTTTCTGTAAAAGGTCTATGATGGTATAGACCAGCATGGCTCCGCACTTGACACCCAGTGTTTAACTACAGCAATTCAGGGCAATGCATTAGGCCCTCATCTATCTCAGCTACTAACATTGTGCCCATTTCCCAGAGAGACAAACTGAGCACTGAGAATTAAGGCACTGGCCTGAGGCACTTGGGTCTTGGCATAAAGTGAGTGTTCCTTCCGATGTTTATGAAAGAATAAAGATAAAAGGCACGTCGGGGTGCGAGCCTCCTCTGAGGGAGACCCTCGGGATCTGAACTCGGGTCCATCTTCCTTTGCAGCCACAGAGCAAGCCTGTCTACCTGGCTGGGACATGCTCCTCTCTAGCAGTCAGTATAAGGCTGCTGGCTCTCCTTTTGAACGGAAAACGGCAAGAGGGTCCCCCTGAGGTCCCTTCCGGGATGGCGACCCCGAGACACAGAAGCAAGGCTGAAGACTGACACATCCAACAAAAGCCACGGTAGGACCATAATGCACCGAGACTCTGCCCCCGTCACCGTCACGTCTGAATGCAAATTCATAAAAGAACGCACTCTGAAGTACAGGAGAATCCAACATCCCCTACCCTGGCTGGATGGGTGACGGCGCCTTCGGCTTCCCTTTAGATAGAAAAAAACAATCTCTAAGATCCGCAGTGGGAGTCGCCTCTGCTCTGTGATGACACCTGACCCAGAGAGAGAACCCCACTTCCTCACACCCCCAAAGCAGCCCTCCCGCACAAGCCTAGGTTGTCTAAGTCCTGTCAGAGGGGGCTCAGACGCCCCGAGTTTTCCAGGTGTGCATTCCCTGAGTTCCAAGCAACAGTGGAACCTGCAAAGCGTGGACTTGGTCCTATGACCAAACAGGACCTGTTCTGTTGGGTCGCGTGGACTTGGTCCTACGACCAAACAGGACCTGTTCTGTTGACTCGGTCCTTTGACCAAACAGGACCTGTTCTGTTGGGTCCCATTTCGCTGATGTTTTTGGAGCTGGGAGCCAGGGAAGTGTCAACCTCTAGTGAAGCATGACGGGCCTGGGAGGGACCTTAATCTCCATGGCTGCCAGGAGGCCCATTTCCAGGATCTGAGACAAGAGAGCTTTTCCTACAGCACCTGTCAGTCCCTGGCCACCAAAGACTAAACATGAGATGTGACACTCCTGCCAGTCCATTCCTGCCCCCCACCCCCACCCCCTCACCCCCCCACCCACCCAGTCCCTGTCTTCTGCAGACAGCAGACTTCTGCATGCATTGAGAGGCTGAGGAAAAGACGGAACAGAAGGCTCAGAGTCTGCAGACCTGGTTCTGTTTTGCCTCTTTTGTCTTACAATCTGCACCTTAGTTTTTCCATCTGCACAATGGGCAGGGTGCGGTTAAGTGAGATAAATGATTGCTAGCTGGCTCCGCACCTGGCTCTGCCTCCTGAGTCCTCGATTTATACCCTGGAGTAGACAGGTGGAAGTCTGGCCTCCCCTTCTTGACAATGCCCCTGAGAAGTTAGCCCAAGATGACCCTGGGCCAGACTGAAGAGTAGACGAAGTTTCAGGTGGGTCTCATAGGTCTTCAGTCACCAGAATCCTGACTGGGGAAGCAGTATGGTGGAGATCTTTGTTGAGAGATCAGGGTTCAGGGCTATGTCCTTCCTCCGTGTCCCTCCTCGTCCCCAGCTCAGGGCCCATGTCCAAGGCAAACAGGACTGAGCGGAGGTGCCACAGGAAAGCCAGGCAGAGCCTCAGGGCTCGTCGCAGGATGAGGACGCTCCGGCGGGGGAGGTGGAGGAAGAAACCTTTCTATAAGTTCTTTCAGCTCTAAATCCTGCAGGGGGATGTGGCATTCTCCGCTGTGCCCTGGGCAAGAGGGAAGGAAGGAGTCTAGCTATGGGACCCAGGTGTGAGCCAAAGACTATGACCTTTCCAGAAAGGAAGGGCCTAGTGTAGAGATCAAGGGAGCTGGATTTCCTTGGAGCCCAGGTACTCCACCCACTCCTGTCTAGAGGAAGAAAGTGGGATTCCTAAAGCTTGATAGGGTACATGACCCTCTCCTGCGCCTTCTCTCCGCCCGAGTCACCTTCTCTCCGAGGTGCATTGACAAATGCTGGTTCCTTTGCCTGGACCGCCTCCTCCCTCCTACAGCCTTGTTTGCCTGGTGATTGTTCCTCATTCTTGCAACCTCAGCTTTAATTTGCTTCCTCCAGGAAGCTTTCCCTGATAGGCTCCTAGTTGCAAGGTTCCTCAACCCTGACCATGATGGCTTATAGCTTCCTGTCTGTTATCTTCCTGGTATGTGTGTGGGGTCAGGGGCAGCCTGTGTCATTTACCACTGAATTCCCGGTGAATTCCCGTGAGGAGCCTGGTTTACACGTGGCACCAAGTGAGTGCCTGGCACTGAGCGAGACAGCAGACTGTAGACCAGAGAGCTCCTCAGGGCCCTTCAGGTGGAATGGCTTGTCATTGACATAGTCACGTGTAGGGCTTAGAGACTAAGGTGCCAGAAGTAGTTACATAAAGGCCACGACGTGCTGGCTGAGGTGTAACCTGGGCAAAGGTAAGGACAGACTAGTGTGACGTAATCGTTTCAAATGGGGCTTTCCAGTAACAGACCTGTCTCGGGTCCCCACATCTCTGCTGAGGAAAACCTAAATCCCAAGACCCAATAGTTTTTTTTTTTATTTACTTATTTTTATTTTACATAAGTGAATATTTTGTCTCTAGGTATATATGTGTACCACATGCATGCCCCGTGCCCCTGGAGGCCAGAAGAAGGTATGAGATACCCTAGAATTGAAGCTATGGATGATTTTGAACCACCAAGTAGACACTGACAACCAAACCCAGGTCCTCTGAAAGAGCAACCCAAGCTCCGAACCTCTGAGCCAGCTCTCCAGTCTGCCCAAGACTCATGTTTTTAAAACACTGTCCATGCTTTGCCTGCATTAATGTCTGGGTACCACGTGTGTGTCTGGTGTCCTCCAAGGCCAGCAGAGGGTGTTGGATCCCCTGGGCTTGGAGTTAAAGACGGTTGAGAGCTCCCACATGGGTGCTGGGAACTGAACGTTGAGTCCTTTCTCTGCAAGAGCAAGGGCTTTGACCCTCCAAGCCAGCTCTCCAGCCCTGGTTAGCAAGCCATTAAGAAAATTGTGTGTGTGTGTGTGTTTGAGTGTGTGTATCTCTGTGTGTATGTTTGTGTGTATATATCTCTGTGTGTTTGTGTGTGTGTCTGTGTGTGTGTGTCTGTGTGTGTGTTTGAGTATGTGTGTCTGTGTGTGTGTCTATGTGTATATGTTAGTGTGTGTGTTTCAGTGTGTCTCTGTGTGTGTCTCTGTGTGTGTTTGTGTGTCTGTTTGAGTGTGTGTATGTTGGGGGGTAGGTTTCAACAGATTGTGCTGGGGCAACTGGATATACCTCACTCACAATAGCAATGCTCTTTCTCTACTGCACACCTACACGGCATTCACCATTCACACACAAGGAGAACGGGGGCCCTCAGGGCTACAATTACTGCCCTATATCATAGGCATGTGAGAACAGGGTGTCACTGCTCCGGCCCATAATCCCAGCACTTGGGAGGTGGAGGCAGGAGGACTGGAAACTCAATGTCATCAACTTCATTCTCAACTACAGGAAAATTTGACTCCAAGCTGGGTTTGGTGGGACAAGTTGTTAATCCCATCCATCACCCAGGAGGCAGAGGCAGGTGGATCTCTGGGAATTTGAGGCCAGCCTGGTCTACAAATTGAGTCCAGAGTTTCCCAGAGAAAAACCCTGTTTCGAAAAGCTCAAAGGGGAAAAAAATATCTCCAAACTACAGTGACATCAAAAGAAGGTATATGAGCCCTTCCCCCCCCACACCACTGGCACATTGGGCAAGAAGGCAGTTGAATGCATACCAGGGAGTGGTCCCTCACAAAGCTAGCTCCAATTCCACCTCAGCTTGGACTTATGGCTTTCCAAATCCGAGGAGATTTTATAAAATACATGTTTGTTCTCTTAGTGTGTACTTGTGGAAGCTGGATGACACCTTTGGGAAATTCTGTCCTTCTTCCGTGTGAGTCCTGGGATCAAACTCAGGCCATTAGACTTGTCATTAGGCCTATTTACCCAAAGAGCCATCTCGCAGTCCCAAGTGTGAGAAATCTGCCTCTGTCATCTGAGTCACCCAATCTGTGGTATTCTTTTGTTACCGCAGTCTGAGTGAAGACAATGTCATTAGTCACTAGGGATTGTAAACCACAGCGAAATTCCATTTCACACCCACTAAAATGGCGGCCACCAAAGCGACAGGCAGTAACAAGTGTCGCTGAGGCTACGGGAAACAGGAACCCTCTCTATCGTGATAGGATGGAAACATGGGCCGCCATTTTGGAAACCGACGTGTGGTCTCACAGGGTCAAGCAGCTCCTCTCCCTGCAATACCTCAGAGAATGGAAATGTGTTCATGTAAAGCTTACACAACCTGTGATCCAGCACTTGGGAAGCTGAGGCAGGAGGACAGAAAGATCCAGGCTGCTCTGGATGATGGCGTGAAACCCTGTCTCAATAGCAGAATCCAGGCCTGCAGATGATGGCCCCAGTGAGTAATGGGCTGCACAGGCCTGAAGAACGGAGCTGGGCTCCAGAACCTGCCTGGTAGAGGCACAGAACCAACTCCTAAAGGTGGTCCTCTGCCCTCCACAGACATGCACCACGTGTGTGATACAACACACACATACACACACTCTCTCTTTCACACAAATATACTCATACACACATACATACAAACACTCACACTTATACACACACATATTCTCACACACTCACACACATAACTAACACATACACAGACAACACACACATATATAGTACATACAGACACACACACACACATAACTCACACATAGATATATATATATCACCCATTCAGACAACACAAAGACTCACATTCACATGCAGAGACACACTCTCTCTTTCACATACACATTCTCATACACACATACATACAAACACACTGATGCACACACATACTCACATATATACCATACACACACAGAGATACCACACACATATATAACACTCAGGCACACACACATCATAACCTGCACGTAGACACTACATACATATTATCACTCAGACACACACAGACTCACACTTGCACACACAGACACACTCAAACACACACACAAACTCATACTCACATACACAGAGAGACACACACTCACACACACAGAGATCCAAACTCACATATACACATACACACATAGATATTCACAGTCACACACATACACACCCAAGCTCACATACATACAGGCACACATAGACACACTCACACACATAAACAACCAAACTCACATATACACATACACACATAGATATTCACAGTCACACACATACACACCCAAGCTCACATACATACAGGCACACATAGACACACTCACACACATAAACAACAAAACTCACATAAACACAGACACATAGAGAATGGAAACACACATACTCACACAGAGACACACACTTACACACACACACACACACACACACACACACACACACACACTAAAAGATTGAGCAAGAATAGCCAGGCTTGGTGACACAGTCTGTAAGCACAGATACTGAGAGTCTGGAGCCTTGACTATAGGGTTGACTGCCAGGGCTATAGGGTTCAAGGCTGGCCTGGGCAACTTGATAAGACCCCGCCTAAAACAAAAAGTGAAAAGGAGACTTGGGATCTAGCTGTGGCCTAGCCTGAGCTAAGCCCCGGGTACAATCCCCACGACCCAAAGCAAGCAGCACTGAAATCAGCACAGGGAAGGAGGTTCCGAGACACCCCAGTGGCCTTGGAAAGCTCGGGGCATGTGAATGTCACTCTATAGGCCACTTTTCCTCCCGTCCCTCCCATGCATGTAAGCCACGCATGGTGGCGCATGCCTTTAATCCCAGCACTCGGGAGGCAGAGGCAGGCAGATTTCTGAGTTCTAGGCCAGCCTGGTTTACAAAGTGAGTTCCAGGACAGCCAGGGCTACACAGAGAGAGTCTCTCTCTCTCTCTCTCTCTCTCTCTCCTCCCTCCCTCCCTCTCTCCCTTCCTTTTATTTATATGTTTCTGTTTTTACTTTTTTCTTTTTTTGGTTTTTCAAGACAGGGTTCCTCTGTTCCAGCTGTTATGGTTTGTATATGCTTGGTCCAGGGAATGGCGCTACTAGAAGGTGTGGCCCTGTTGGAGTGGGTGTGGCCCTGTTGGAGTAGGTGTGTCACTGTGGGTGTGGGCTTTAAGACCCTCATTCTAGCTGCCTGGAAGTCAGTCTTCCACTAGCAGCCTTCAGATGAAGATGTAGAACTCTCAGCTCCTCCTGCACCATGCCTGCCTGGATGCTGCCATGCTCCTGCCTTCATGATAATGGACTGAACCTCTGAACTTGTAAGCCAGTCCCAAGTAAATGTTGTCCTTATAAGAGTTGCCTTGAGCCGGGTGTGGTGGCACAAGTCTTTAATCTCAGCACGCGGGAGGCAGAGGCAGGTGGATTTCTGAGTTGGAGGCCAGCCTGGTCTACAGAGTGAGTTCCAGGACAGCCAAGGTTACACAGAGAAACCCTGTCTCAAAAAACCAAAAAAAAAAAAAAAAAAAAAAGAGTTGCCTTGGTCATGGTGTCTGTTCACAGCAGTAAAACCCTAACCAAGACAGCAGTTGTTCCTATTAGTGAGTTACAAAACATTCCTCACCGGGTGTGGTGGCGCATGCCTTTAATCTCAGCACTTAGGAGGCAGAGGCAGGCAGATTTATGAGTTGGGGCCAGCCTGGTCTAGAGAGTGAGTTCCAGGACAGCCAGGGCTATACAGTGAAACGCTGTCTCAAAAAAACAAAAACCAAACCAAACCAAAACAAAAACAAACAAACAAACAAAAAAACATTTCTCTTTTTAATCTATTCTTTCCTCTTTGGCCTGTAGGGCCCTCTTTAAGGTCCCACATTCCTGTGACATCACTGACCCCAAGCCAACAAGCATTAACCCTCCTTCTCTTGTCTGGCACAATAACAATGTTATCAGTGTCCACATTATTCCCCCTTTCCAAGGTTTCTCCACTCCCATATTAATTGTTCCCCAAGTTTATCTCTCTGACCCCGAGAAACTCACTTTACATTTGAAGGGGGCTGAGAGAAAAGGGAGGTCCTTATCCTTCTGCTTAGGGGACTGGGTCTCAGGAGCTGAGGAGGCTGAGGGCCACAGGAGCAGCGTTTGTCCAGACACACCGTCTGACCAGTGACTTCCAGGATAAGTTTGACCAGGCCATGGTGTCCACCACCTTGAACAGTCTCTGCAGCAGCCGATCACCTCACCTCCCAAGAGAAACTGGGGAGGGTGTTCTACAAAAGCGGAGACATTGGGACTCAGTGCCTGCTGAACAGGGAGGGACTTGGTTTTTTTTCTTTCTTTTTTTTTTTTTTTTTTTTTTTTTTTTTTTTTTTTTTTTTTTCTGTTCTTTTGAGACAGGGTTTCTCTGTGTAGCCCTGGCTGTCCTGGTACTCACTCTGTAGACCAGGCGTGCGCCACCAGGCCCTGTGGAACTTGCATTTTCTTGGGGGAGGAATGTCTCTTCTATGTCAGTGGATCTGGCCTGGTGGAACAAAATATACAAAAGCTCAAAGATCTGTGTCAAGAACTCCAGGCAGGCCGGGCAGTGGTGGCACACGCCTTTAATCTCAGCACTTAGGAGGCAGAGGCAGGCAGATTTCTGAGTTTGGGGCCAGCCTGGTCTAGAGAGTGAGTTCCAGGACAGCCAGGGCTATAGAGAAACCCTGTCTCAAAAAACCAAAAAATTGGCTCCCCCCCATCCTAGTTTCTGCCTTGGCTGTTGGGAGCTTCCTCCTCTGACACTCTGCCTCATCAAATTTCGAAAAAAGACAGGTAAGTGACATTGTGAAAATCAGTGCCAATCAGGTTCTGGCTCAACACCAAACCATTCCCAACCTAGGGGAGGAACAATGCCTATGCCAATGTTTTCCCATTTATAAAACAGAAAGGGGGATGTGGTCCAGGATGCCATGGGACCAGGAGGAGCAGTAGTGGGTCTGAGATGTCACCCTGAGATGAGCCAGGGCAGGATCACTGTCCCCTCTTACCCCAGGACTGCATGTCCGGGTGCTGGTAGCCCTGAGCACCCCACCTTTGCCACACGGGAGGAGGTCACATGATCGGTGATGAACTTCCTCTCTCTTTATAAGGTCCCATCCAGCAGCACCTGGAATTCCTCCTCATGCAAATGAGGTGTCCCCATCACCCTGGCCAGTGATGTAGATTCACCCCGACTTGTCCTCCAAAGGTTTAAATAGCCTCTGTTCACCTTCTTCCCCTATTAAGTGAGCTGTCTCACTGAAGCCTGTTTCCCAAGAGTCTGTTCTCTGAGGATCTGTTATCACCCTACATGGGAGGGGAAGCAGGGACCAGTGCTTCTCTCTTGTCTGGTCCACAGAGCCTTCCCCTCCTGGGCTGGATCATCTTCTGACATTTGGAGCAGGCCCCTGGGTGAGAGCCACCAACCAGAAGAAAATGAAACCGCAGTGTCTTCTCTGGATCTACTTCTGTGCAACCCCTCCTCTTTTTTTTTTTTTTTGCAACCCCTCCTCTTCAGATAGCGACTTCTGCTGTGCTATGGGGTCTCTGGTCACTCCATCCCCAGCTCATCTTCTCTGGGACCTCCCCTGAGACCTCCCCTACCCTCCCCAGCCTCCTACCCCTGTCTCCAGCCTCCCTCAGCCCAGCCCTCCTCCTCCCCAGAAGTCTGTCTCTCTCCTGGAGGCTCCAGTGGTTTGGATACCCTTAGCCCAGCTGCCCGCATGACCTCACTTTTCCCAACACACACACACACACACACACACACACACACACACACACACACACACGCACACTGTTACACACAAATTCACAGTGAGTTCATACAAACACACAAGAACACATACAGCACACAAACACACACGGCAGCACTTCTGGGTGTGTCTTGCTAGATCCGAGGTAGCCTTGGCTCCTCGCATGGTCCCCAGTCAGGAGCCTTCCTACCCCATCAGGTTGGGGGAGGGGAGGGAACAGAAACTTAAACTCTCAAGAGGCCAGACAAGCTGGGCTTGCAAAGGACCAGCTCTGTGCAGGGTGCAGCCTGTACATACTCTGCAAAGCCCCTCTTCCCGTAGCCTGCCTTCTCCTGGAGGGCTGAAGAACCTGAGTATGTGGGGCAAGATCTTCCCATCGCTGAGGTACTGACAGTCAGCCCTCTGCTTTCCACAAAGGAAGCAAATCTTTGCTGGGGACTGGAGACTTGGGTCCAGCCAACTCAGCCATCATTGCCCAGGGAGACTCTGGTATGTGCCTCAGTTTCTTCCTCTGAAAACCAGAGTCCTGGTGCCAGTCTGGTGGTGTTGCTGGCAAGCTACAGGCACCGGGCAATGATGTGCAGACGCAGTCCTTCAAGGCCCCAGTTCTGGGCCCTGGGCACCTCCTCTAGTTAGCCTTCCTCTGTGGCCAGTGTCCAGGAGAGCTTCCCAGCAGACTTGGGGGGTCGGAGGGAAGGGGTAACCGGCCTTCTGCCTTTTAATTTAGATTCCTGGGTTTATGGCAGGAAGCACGGACTGACTGACGCTGTAATTAAGGCGATTCCTGAAGCCAGAGGAGGCAGAGAGAGGCGCTCCATGGAAGGCTGATTCCCACATCTCTCTCTCTCTCTCTCTCTCTCTCTCTCTCTCTCTCTCTCTCTCTCCAGCCCAAGTCCCAACCTCAGCTCCTCAGCAGGCACCTCCACCTCAGCTCCATGGCACGGACACTAGTCTGTATCCCAGAGAAGCAGAGCTGGGTGACTGTACACCACAGGTCACACTGCACATGCGTGCGTCTCCCTCCGACACCTGCAGCCGTCTATCCCAGGAGTGCAGGGAGGGGTCAGACTCTGAAAGTAAAGGGTCTGTCTTCACTGAGTGCACCCAACCTCCCCCGCCCCCCAGTCCGCATTCCTGAGGAGTCTGGGCAGAGTCTGGTCATGGATACTGTGGGAGGGGCAGATCCCACCCAGGGTCAAGAGCAGGGCAGGAGCTTAGGGCTGAGTACCCTGCCTGCTGCAGAAGTCTGCCAGCCAAGGCCTGGGGCAGCGCTGCCAGGAGACTTGGGGACTCAGCATCTATAGCTTCTTCCATCTATGGGCCCAAGAGCTGGAGCTCAGATTGTCTGCAGGTCGCTAGTCCTCGCAAGGTCTCCAGCTTCCTCTATATAAGATCCATCAGAAGAGAGCGATCGTCTTCAGGAAGGGTGTTCTCTCCCACAGGACACACAGGGCTTTTACCTTCCGACTCTTCATCCCCTCTTCCTTGCTTGTCCTCCCAGCCTCTGTGCCCTTCAGCAGCCCGTGCCCTCTGTAGGCCTCTGACGTAAGAATTAGTGGTCTGGGCTTGACCAGGGGCTCAGGCCTAGAATCTCAGCTACCTGGAAGCTTGAAGCTGGAAAGTTCAAGTCCTGCCTGGGCTATAGTGTAATAGAGATGCTGCCCAAAAATAAAAGGTTAAAAAGAAAAAAGAAAAGAAAAGAGAGCTGAGTAGGCGAGAGGTAGGCCCAGTAGTAGAGGCCCAGTAGGTAAAGGAGTTTGCTGCCAAGTCTGACGACCTGAGTTCGAATCCCAGAACCCTCATGGTGGAAGGAGAGAATTGACTCCCCCAGATTGTCCTCTGGTCTTCACTATGTACTGCAGTATGCTTGTACACACACACACACACACACACACACACACACACACACACACAAGGAAATGTAATTTTATAAAAAGAAGGCTATGAAGACAATTTAGTATATATGATGTTCCAGGTTCCATCCCCAGTACTACAAAGAGAGGCATGGACAGATTTAGGGTTTCTCTCTCTCTCTCTCTCTCTCTCTCTCTCTCTCTCTCTCTCTCTCTCTCTGGTTTTTCGAGACAGGGTTTCTCTGTGTAGCCCTGGCTATCCTGGAACTCACTCTGTAGACCAGGCTGACCTCAAACTCAGAAATCCGCCTGCCTCTGCCTCCCGAGTGCTGGGAGTAAAGGCGTGCACCACCACGCCCGGCCATAGATTTAAGGTTTCTAATGTCATAATCTGATACCAATCCCAAAATACGTTATCAAGGACCAAGACACAGATCAGCCAAGGTGAGGAAGGAATGGAACACATGGGACTTGCTCAGCTCCCAGCTGGCTGGGGGTCATTTTTGGCCTCAATTGCTTAGCATTCACCATGAGGCTTGAGGTATGACCTGAGGGTGAGCTGTTTGGGAAGGATAAGTGTCCATGTGTGTCACAGTGGGCTGAGACTGCTATTGTGGAGGGCTGGCATCCTATAGGGCTGCCTGGTGGACAGCTTAGCCTGAACTCCATGGAGTGAACCCCGGGCTCTGGGTCCTGATTGCAAGCTGGAGGGAGGGAATGTAGGCATTCCACAGGCCGGGGAGAAAGGGGGCTTTGTTCCCTGAAACTGAGCCACCCCCAGCCTTCCTGCATGCCCAGGCACTCTGCCAATGACAGAGAAGTCCACACCACAGCAGTGGGGAAGCCAAGGCCCCCGCTGGAGCCACAGTCTGCCCTGACCTGGGTGTCTCCCATCAGCTGCACCTCCTCACACCTAAGGCCTGGACCAGCAGAACAGAGGACATGGGTGCTAGCCTGGAGCCTGAGGGAGATGGAGTTTGGCTTATTGTGAACCGTGGAGGCACCTGGCATCAGTGAGGGGGGGGTGGAGTAAGAGAGTCCTGGCTTGTCCAGTTGCACACATTCCTTAGTGCACAAATGGTAAACTGAGGCCCAGAGAAAGACCAAGCACTGAGGGGGGAAAAAAATCCCCAAGGCCAAGATGGAGACTCTTAAGTTGGAGTTCCACTGGTTCCTCCTCCCAGCCACAGGAAGCATAAAGATTTCTGGGGAAGATGGGACATGAGCTTTGTCCTTCTCTGAGCTGTCCGAGTGGCCATGTCTGGCAAGGGTGCTGGCCAGTACCCTCTATGTTTATGAAGTTAGCTCTTGGTCTGTGTTTATTGATATCTGGGTAGCAGGTCCCTGATACGCTCCCCTCTCGGCTCCTCCTCTGTGTCTTAAGCCTGCCTCCCCCCCCCCCCCAGGCCTGTCAAAGACTTCAACTTTCTGACTCTTGACCTTGACCTTTTTCTTGAACCAAGGGCTGGGATTCCTGGGGGGTGGGGGTGGGGGGACCTTTCTTTATTCCACAAGCAGAGTATTGGGGAGTTGGGCTCTGGACCCTGCCTGTACCCTCTTCCTCGGCTATTGACCCTAGCTTTGTGGGCGATGTGTGTGTGTGTGTGTGTGTGTGTGTGTGTGTGTGTGTGTGTTGGGAAGCTTAAGACAGTCACAGTGGTAGCGGCCAGGCCTTGTCCTGACCTGGAGGCCCAGCTGGGGGTGGGGAGAGCAGGCTTTCTTCGGAATGCATAACCCTTGTGCCCACCCCAAACATGGTTAGAACACAAAGTGCCTTCCTTTGTCCGGACCTCTGCTTAATAGGATTGGGCAGGGGAGAGAGTGGGCCTCTGGTGGGGCAGGACTCCCCCTGCATAGCCACAATGGGGCCCTGTGATGTCACACTGCCCCCTGCCATGATGTCCAGGACTGTGATAATGGCCCTTCCCAGACTAGGGGTAGGGCAGAGGGCTGGGAACTGGGCCATGGGGGGTGGAATGGGGCACCTGCACCTTGGAGCTAGGCCTAGGCTGGATAGCACCAAGAACAGTACACACACACACACACACACACACACACACACACACACACACACACACACACACACACACACACACACACACACACACACACACACACACACACACGTACAGATTTGTTCAGAAGAGGTGACATACAGTTCTGCAGGCCACTAAACTGCTGTCATATAAACATGGTGGGCAACAGAAGGCTTCACAAAGGGTCTTTGGAGAAGCTGGGAGAGGTATTAGGGTAGGGACAATTTCCAGGCCTATGGGGCAGGGGAGGAAGGCTTTGCAGGGAGAAGGTGGGCCTGGGGAATTAGTGTGAGTCTCTCTCAGAGCAGTAACTAGATGCAGACACTGATTGGCCAGGAGCCCCTGGACCTCGTCCCTGATGGAGAAGGGCCTGGCCATCCAGCGGGAGACCTGGTCCTGAGCTACCAGGCTCTGCCAGACCAATGTGGAAACTTCATGGCTTGGCCTGAGCTGCAGGCCGGGAATGTGATGAGGCTGCAGAAATGAGGCCTGGCCCAGGGGGAGGCAGGGGCCCTGTCCTCAGCAGGGTGCCTGCCACTTCCCAGAACCAGGGCCTGCTTCACCCATGGCCAACAGCTTCAGAGTGAGGCCAGAGTGGGACCTGCAGCTTCAGTGCTGAGGCCAGGGGTGACAAGTCTGGGGGGAGGGTGTCTCCCTACACTCGTGCTCTTCCAGCCTGTGGCTGTTTCCACTGTATTGCAAGAGAAACCACCCAGGTTCCAAATGTCAGAGCAAGCAACAAGGTTGAGCTGGTCCTTGTCATATCCCGAAGTATAGGTCACCTTGTAGCTAAGGCATTTTGCTCTGACTTCTGTAACCTCACCAAACCTTGGTGTTTCTATCTGTAAAATGGAGCAAATGGGTGGGTGGGGGGGGCTATAACCCTTCAGTAAGGCAGTTGGTGGAGGTGGGGCTGAGGGTGGAGGAGGCAGAGGTGTGAGTTGGTAGGTAGAGTGCTTGTTTCACATACAGGAAGCCTGGGTTCAATCCCCGTTACTGCCTAACCCAGGACAGGGTGGGAGGGCTGCTCATCTGTCACCCAGCACTCAGATCTGGGCAAGGGAAGGCGCTCATAGGGTCAACATCATTCCAAGTTAGAGGACAGAGTGTGTCTCCATCTCTGTCTATTGACAGGCACAGAAAGACTCAATAGTTGACCACAACTCCAAGCAGCCAATGGAAGCTGGCTAGATGGGACTACCCACACCACATTTACACCCTAAATCCACATCTTCAAAGACTGTCCTCCATACGATGCCGATGCCACTGAACCCGCAGGTCCTCAAGCCTCTACCCGTCATCTCCCCTCTCACTTCGCTGCTCACTGAGAAAATGGGTACCAGGAAGGCTGGTGGGTGCCATGCATTGTTCTGGGTGCTGGTACCCCAGACATTGCACATAGCATGGGTGTGCATGAGATGGGAGAGGGGTGCTGCAAACCCCAGAAACTCATGCACCCACTCTCTTGACTTGGTCAGTTCCAGCCACGTTGCTGCTCCTCAGGCCTGCCTGTCCCCAAGCAGAAGTCACAGCCATAGCTGAAGGGTGGGAAGTGGGAAGGAGGGGCAGAGAGTCCGCCGGGTCTGGATTTACTAATTAACTGGGAAAATCTAAGGCGGGGTGGTGCCTGGTGAGACTGTTTTAACTTGCTTCCAGACCTGGAGCCTTGGGGGAAGGGGCTCCCCACCCAGCATCCTCTAATTGCAACCTTGGCCTCTATCTGGACTTTGCTGGGCCCATCAAAGGGCTGCCGCAGTCCCTGCAGCCTGGAGCCCAGGAAGGGCAGCTGGGAAGACAGAGCTTAGAGATACTGGCTTTTCTTCGGGTGGGAACGAGCAGGCTGGTGTCGTAGAAGGCTGTTGGCAGCAGGGTCACCGAAGAGTCAGTATGGTAATGGAGGCGGAGGAGGCTTATCCTAGCCAAATGAAGCCCAGGTGTGGAAAAGGGCTTAGCCACACCCACAGATGATGGGTGTCGAGGCAGGACTGGGCTCTTCTGGGGTACACTCGTATCCCCTCACCTTTCTGCCTCTACCCTACCTTATTTAATCTCAGTGGGTCTGTCTCTGGACATTCCAGGCTGGGCCAGATGGCCCTCTCTGGTTTCTTTTCCTAAGCCACTCCCGCAATCATGCTCACCACTATTGCTGCTGAAGTCCTGGTGGAGACAGCAAAGGACCTCAGAGGGGCCTGGATCAAGCCTGGTCTCTGTGCGGGCTTCACAGAGCAAGAAATTTAGGAAAGAACCAAACAGCAGTGCGTTTGGGTGCCTGGGGTGTAGGCAGTGCCCAGGAATGTTCTGGGGCTCCCCAGATCCTTGTCTCTGTCCCCGCCATCCCTTTTCCTTTGACTTGAGACAGGGTCTCTCTCATGTAGCCCAGGTTAGCCTCCAGTTCCCAGTATAGCCGAGACCTTCGAACACCTGATCATCTCTCCAAGTCGATAGGTGTGCGCCACCGAGTCCAGCCGCTTAGACCTTGTTTATGGAGCCCACAGTTGGCAGAGTGGGCAGCTTCCTGTTACAGTGGTTAAAGTTGGCACCCAGAAAGCTGGTCTTGACTTCTCTCCCTAGAGAGCTGAGTGGCTCTGGCTGGTTCCACACTGCCCTGGCCTCAGTATTCAAACTTTTAAAATGGGCCGTCGACAGCGTTCACCCGGAAGGAACATTCCAGGTGTTGTTGGATGGATCCAGTGGCACCCCATGTACTCAGAGCAGTGGGTGGTGGCTGGCAGCCAGGGGATCCCTGCTGTGCAATGCTCCCCCTTTACCCACAGCGCTCTCTGGCAACATCTGTTTGCTTTTAGCTGGCTCTGTTGACTTTGATCCTTGGTTACAGCGGCACTTGCCAGCTCTCCCCCACAGGGCCTTACTTTTTCTTTGCTTTTTTTCTTGTAAGGCTTACTATTCTTCCACACTTCCTGGAGATTTTTGTTTCTAAGCTGGGTGGCAGTGGCACCCACCACCCACACTCAGGAGACAGAGGCAGGCCGATCTCCGAGTTCAAGGCCAGCCTGGTTTGAAGTGAGTTTTAGCACAGCCAGGGCTACACAGAGAAACCCTACTGGGAGAAAGAAAAGATTCTGTTCTTAATTACATGTTGAGTGTGGTTGTCTGTGGAGGCTAGAAGAGGGTATTGGATGTCCCTGGAGCTGAGGTGACAGATAAGCTGCCATGTGGGTGCTGGGAATTGAACTCAGGTTCCTTGCATAAACAATACTACTGAGCCATCTCTCCAGAGCCGACATTTCCTTCCTTTGGAAAAGCCAACAGTCTTCTAGCAAATGGGTGGGGACATGAACTCTACCCAGTGTAGACAATCTATATAAATTATTTGGAAATCTGTAAGATCAATCTGTCTATCTACCTATCATCTGTCTATTTTTTTTTTTTTTTTTTTTTTTTTTTTGGTTTTTCGAGACAGGGTTTCCTCTGTATAGCCCTGGCTGTCCTGGAACTCACTTTGTAGACCAGGCTGGCCTGGAACTCAGAAATTTGCCTGCCTCTGCCTCCCAAGTGCTGGGATTAAAGGCGTGCGCCACCACGCCCAGCTTCATCTATTTTTGAAACAAGGTCTCTCTGCATAGCCCAGGCTGGCCCCAAACTCATGATCCTCCTGTTTCAACCTCCCCGGTACTGCGTTTCCAAGGTGTGTGTCACCAGGCTTCACTCTCCCCCACTTATTTGTTAACTCTGCTGTTTATTTGTGCTAGCATGAACTCATGTGTGTTTCTTTCGTACTTTGGGCCCTACAGTGATGTCACTGTATTTGCTCACCTTGCCCTGGGTCTGCCCACTGGAGGCTTTGTCACCTTGTCCCCGTGTGTCAACCTGGTTACCTTCTCGAGTCCTTCTCCAGTCTCTGCGGATGCCTCCAGCTCACCTTGGAGTTCCCTAAAGCTAGCTTTACTGGTGGCTATAGGGTGTCACTGCATCCAGGCTGCCTAGGGAACACCCTTGGGGTTGCTCTCATTTAAAGAAGTTTTGGGAGGACGAACTGGCTTAGTTTGGTAGAAGTGCGTATGTGGATCTCAGAATCCCAAGGTCGAAGGAAAGAACGGATTGCCAAAAGCTTCCCTTGGATTTTCACACATGCTCTGTGGTGTGCACATGTGTGTGCGCGTGAGCACACACACACACACTATACACAGATTAATTATGATACACTCCAAGGGCTTGTCTACTTTTGCTGACTAAAGCGTTCATTGGGATGTATAGGCCACCACCCCCTACCATCTACTTGGTCTCTAGAGCACTGGGCCATCTTGCATCCTTGCATCGACCCCCCAACCCCACCCCCAGCCCCGCCCTTCCAGTTGGTGCCAGCATCTTCCAGGTCCTTAGGACAAAAGCACTTGAGGGTGACAACCTTAATGCTGAGCTTCCTCTTGTTCCCATGCCTGCTCACCATGGGACATCGGATGTTCCTTGGGGACAGGACCTTCGACAATTCTTCAAATTCAAGAACCTAGACTGTCAGTGGGGACCCTGGCCTCTCCTCCAAAGTGACACTGGTCACCCTGGCTAGGTCAGATAGTGGTCAGGCAGATTCGGACTCAGCCACTGTGCCTAGAATACTCAGGTGGCCTAGCCTGGCCCTAACAGGCAGGCCCAGCTGCCCTGAGTGTCCATGTGTCACCCAAGCACAGCCACACCTGACAGAGGTACATCTCACAAGTGTTGAGTGGGTTGGGACCCAGAGAGGTGCCAGATAGAGCAAGGACAGCACCCCAGAGCAAGCGGGGTGCTTCCTCATCCTTGCTAGCTCCTCTTGTCTCCCCACAACTCCAGGCTGAGAGTCAGGAAGCCTGAGCTCCAAGCTTACCTGACTCTGATCATGCCACACCCTGCTTAAAACCTTCAGTGGCTCCCTCTGGCCGGCGACCTAAAGTCCTCACTGCGGGACCTGCCTTACGAGGCCCGGGAGATCTTTCAGACATCCCACGTCATGCCTTAATAACATCAAATTGCTTGTGGCTCCCTTGCACAACTGTGTGGTTTCACACCCCCGCACCCGGCTCTACCTCCCCGGCTCCCTTCAGCTGCTTTGCTGGTTCCACCTAGAACCGACAGGCAGCCCACGAGGCATCCCCTCCTCCAGGGAAGCCTTCCTTTGGAAGCTCTGCTCACTTAATCATTCACCCCCGCGTGCAGCATCTTCCCCACTATAAACAATCTGACACGTAAATCCAGTAGAGGTAAATGCTTGAAATTTGACATGGGGCTTCTGACTTCCTTCGAGGCTTTTGCTGTGTGACTTTGGGCAAGAAGTCACTGCCCAGTCTCTGAGATTCGGTCTCTTCCTGAGAAAATGGGGCATTCCCGACCCCACTTTCAGTTCTGCTGTCTCTATCCTGCACTGTGGCCTCAGGCAAGTTTGGTCATTGGACTCAGCCTCAGTTTTCCTCTTCCATAAAATGGGGATGCCCACAAAAATTCAGAAATGCTAAAACTCCAACATGACAAAACTTGTGATGGGCTTTGTAGCCAGGCTCCCTCCCCTCCCTTCCCCTCCAATGGTCACACACTCATGGGGTAGGAGGGAGGCTGACAGCTGCTCTCTCCCTCCCAGCTCTGCAGAAACCTAGAGATCAAAGGTGATCGGGCCTGCTGGTGTGGAGGCTGGGGCCATGCTCCCTGGACCCTGCCAACTCTTTCTCCAAGGGTGATACAACACCATTCCTTGTAGAAGCAGTTCTATTTAAACACTTGGATTCTCGGGGGAGGGGGGGCGGGGGGGAGCTCTCTACCCCCTACAGCATCGGCAGAACCCCACTGAGCATCCAGGAATGAAAGCTAAAATCAGTTTGAACCATCTGCAATTTTATTCCAGAGCAGAAATAAGTCATTTTCTAACAATAAATATAAAAAAAAAATAAGTTAAGGTTCAAAAAAATACAACAAAAACAACCCAATAAAACAATCTGTAACACTGACAATGACATTTGTCCAAAAGGGTTGGAGACGGGGTGGCTGGGCGGAAAGTCTCCTGCAGGTCCGCCAGCCCCCAGCCCGGGAATGTCTGTTGCAGGGGATCCTCTGTCTCCAGCCCTGGCAAGGTCCCTGCCACACACTCATTCTTTCCGCAAGTATAAAATATATATTTAAAAAAAACCTCAACACAGCCAAGCATCCTGAGAAGGCCCTAGGAAAGCAAGAAGCTGGCCCTCGAGGGCGGAGGGCAGAGCCCTGGGTCTGTAGAAGGCACTGGGAGATCGCTGTGGCCCCACCCAGCCAAGCCCAAAACCTACCCTCTAACTAGGGGTGGGGCTTACAGTGCCCTAGTCATATGGTCCCGGGCATAGTGCTTAGCTTCTGCTCCTGAGGTGGCTTCTCGAGGCCAAAAGAAGATGGAGAGGTCCGTTTGGAAATGTCCCTCGTGAATACCGACAGTCTGGATGGAACTCTAGCCTCAGGGGATGTTGGGAAGGCCACGGCAAACTGCTAAGTGCTTAGCTGGGTCCTTTGCAGGGGAAGAGAGCCCTGACCAGCATCCAAGTTTCCCAGGCTCAGGCCAGAGTGTCATTCAAAAGCCCCCTGCAGAGTCCTCAGGGAGGCATAGACGAGGAAGACAGAAATAAATAAAGTTCCAGTGGTCCAGCACCAGGTCGGCAGGGAGACCACTGTGGCTCTTCAAGTATTGTTGGTCAAGGTGGGCAAGGTGGCACCCCCGTCGGACTCAGATAGGAATCCCCACTGTGTTGACCTGGTCCTTGAGTCCCAGCAGGCTGTAGGCAATGCGCTTCTGGTGGCCAGGAAGCCGCACTCCGATCCTTTTGATGTCTCTGTGGGTGAAGAGAAAGAGGGGGACGGTCAGGGACAAGGCTGAGGCAGAAAGGAGAGTGGCACATCGAGGGGCCTTTGCGGACCTGTGGTGAGGGGCTTCCTGTTATGCAGGCTGGAGGGTTCATATTCTAACATGGTCTGCCACCCAGAGTTGAGGAGGTGATACACTCAATCACAGGGGGGCTGGGATAGGTGCTCTTCGTGTATGTGCATGTGTTCATATATGTATGGCTGTGCACACATGTGTACACGCAGGGGCAGGCCAAAGAACAATTAACTTGGGAACCGCCCACTTTATTTTCTCGGTGGCAAGCTTCAAGGGTCGACCTGTGTTCTCCTTAGCGACAGGTTCCAAAGGACCGCCACTGCGGCCAGCTTCTTTTTAGTGTGGGGGTTTGGGGTTTGAACTCAGTTCCACACACTTGCCAAGCAAGCACTGGACTGGCGGGACTCTGCCTGATCTCAGATGTCCTTACCCATCTTGTAGATAAGGGAATTGAAACTCAGAGAGATGCAGAGACTTGGATTTTGAGGACATGTAACTAGGAGATGCCAGCGCTGGAAACTATACCAGCAGTAAAGAAATGTGGCCCTGTCTCCTTCCCTTGCTGGGGAGCTCCACTGCCCTTCTCTAAGCAGCAGGAGGCATCTTTAGTTGCTAATGAGCCTTCCAGTCTAAGGCTCTGTTAGACTCCAGTGGGTGAGGCTTGCAGGTCACCAGAGGAAGGTTTCCTTTCCCTGTGGGAATCTGTGGGACAATAGTGTCCTACTGAGGGCTGAGGACTCAGTGCCAGGCTGATGATAGGTCCCAGGGGCCCCCCAGAGAAGGGATAGACTGTCCTGGCCTCCTCACTCTAAGTAGAAGCATGTCGGGTTCCAGGAGCTGTCAGCAGAATGTCTGTTGCTAACTTCAGGAGTTTTTCTCTTCCACTGCCCTCACCCACCAGCCCTAGCTCATGAAAACACCCAGGTTTTTACGGGCCAGCTCTTGGCTGTAATTGGAGCTAATTATATGGTACAAGCTCCAGGAGTTCGCAATGCTGGAGACAAGACTTTCCCACAGGCTTGGAAAGAGCGGAGCATTGAGCAGGGATGGGCAGACCCAGGTGGGGAGGGAGGGAGGGAGGGAGACACTGCTCCTGCTACAGCAAGAAGGCTGGAAGATAGATATGGGGAGAACCTCCAAGCCTACCACCAAGGGGGCTGGGATTTTTTGCAAGACCCTGAAGGGATCACAGTGTGGGGGCCTGGATAAGTGGAGAGAAGCCAGAAAAGGCAGGGTGCTGAGTAACCCCAGACTCACTAGCCCTAATCCCACCCTGCGCGGCTGAGTATGGATAGAAACACCACTGTCTGGCTTTGCCAGTGCCCCACCTTGAGGCCCTCTTCCATCAGAGTGGTCCCTTTCAAAGTCTGGCCATGCCTCTGTGTCTGTTCCTTTTTATGAAGACAAGAAGAGGCTTGGGTGATGTATTCTAAGCAGTGAATTTTTTCCCCCAACCAATCAACCTCCCTTTCTTGAGGCAGGGGATCGCTGGCTAGTCCTGGCTGGCTCAAACTCATACTCCTCCACTTCAGAGATCCACTTGTCTCTACCTACGTCCGGAGCGCTGGGATTAAAGCCCACCCTTTCTCTTTTTTTGGTTTTTCGAGGCAGGGTTTCTCTGTGTAGCCCTGGCTGTCCTGGAACTCACTTTGTAGACCAGGCTGGCCTCAAACTCAGAAATCCGCCTGCCTCTGCCTCCCGAGCGCTGGGATTAAAGGCATGCGCCACCATGCCCGGCTTTTTTTTTTTCTTTTTAAGCCCACCCTTTCTTGATTACAGACAGAACCATGCACTTGGGGGAGAATCACAGACAAGCTAAGGTCCAAGCTGAAGCTGGTTCCTGTTCCAACCTCTGTTTCCCCCTCAGGGATGCAGAATGCGCATCCCATTAACTTTTGTGCAGGAAGGAAGAAGAGACTCAAGCCACTTCTGTACTGTCTCTCCTCTGAGACACAAATCCCATGGATATAAGTGCCCATGAACACCTTCGGTGTGTGTGTGGGGGGTGTATGTATAAGTGACTGTGAACACCTACTGTGTGTGTGTGTATTGGGGGGGGTATAAGTAGTGCTCATGAACACCTACTGTGGGACAGGGGAGTATAATAATTCCCAGACACTCAAGAGTTTTATCATTCACATCTAGCAACTAGATTCTGCTTTTTAAGATCCATCTGGAGTTGTGTACCTACAGCTTGAGCACATTCTGTAGCTTTGACACTGGGCAGGGCTGGCCATTGGGCCTGCTGTTTTGTTCAAGGTACAGTTCTGTATTTTCTCAAAAGGCTCATCAAGCTAGGAGGCCAACGAACTCCAACACAGCACGTCCAACACAGCAAGTCAGGCACTCGAGTGGAGGCTAGAGAACCAGAGGCTACAGGGGGAAGAGGCCAGGTCCTTTGAAAGGAAGGCTGGAGCAGAGGAGGGCAGGGTACTGAAGCCTACATCCTGACCCTAGCAGGAAGGCAGCTAGCTGATTTCTCGATCCTGTTAGGCTCCATGGCGTGGTCAACACAATCTGTGGGTTTAAAACAAACGCTCGGCTCCAACCCCACATCCCCTCAGGGCACCAGAGGCAGCTCCGTGAGCCAGGGTCTGACCACAGGAGGAAGGAGCGCCGAACGACTTCCGGGCTTTATCCAGATACTTTCCAAATAACCCGTGAGCATGCACACCGCCTGCCTGTCTGTCCAGGAGCCCGTCCCAGCTCGTGGGAAAGGACTTTGTGAGGGGTGCCCCGGGCTATTTTGGGATCCGTCTACGGCCATGTGTTTCCTGTAAACCTGCTTCCATGCCCTCGCTGCTGGTTACAGAAGAAAAGCTATGCTGTCCCAAGGGAGGGGGGGGGGTAATATGGGACCTGATGGAACCCTGGTTTCCAGGGAAAGGGAGAGGGACTCAGGAACCAGAACATAGAACCATGATTTACAGGATCCTGGGGATGGCGAAATAGAGGAGAGATGGTGGATCAAGACATCCTAGGCACGTCCGTGAATCACACCCATGGATCCCCACATCGAGAAATGGGTACCAAGGTCCGAGTCAGAACAAATCACTTGCACAGCAGACATGGGACATAAATTCAGGTGTTGTCTGCAGAGCTAAAGTGTGAGCCCAGATGTTGGCTGGCAGAAAGAGGTACCCTAGGACCTGATGCTTTCCCTCCATATTCTTTTACCTCTCTCTGGTCTTTCCCTGTCTGATTCCCATGACCCACCATTTTCTTGGGTTGGCCACATTCATGGTCAGCAGGCCAGAAGCCAAAGGCCCTAGAGAATGTTTGTGTCTAAGCCCAAGTCCCAGAACATCTAGAGCCCGGGAACATGGGAGGCCTGGGTCACCTCCCCTAAGCAGTTCCCAAAACCTTCCCGCCCCGGGGCCTGTTTCGACCATGGCCTTGGACACTTGGATCCAGCGCTGTTGGGATCCACAACTATTTTTAGAAGCACAAAGGCTAAAAGGACAATGTTGTATCCCTCCAGGGACGGAAAGAGCTGTCCCTGCCAAGGCTGTTCTGAGAAGGGTCAGTGATGGAGATGGGGTGGTGTGGATAGGGAGAAGAGCTCTGAGGGCCTAAGGTCCAGAGCCAGCAGGCAGCGGATGGCAGGCCAAGAGTCAACCATACGTGGGAGGGGCCTGGGAGGGTTGGCAAGGCTCTGGGTCCTGCTTGGTCAAGGCTAGGATCTCTGCCACTGGTGGCTGCAGGAGCTGGGGAACAGGTAACCTCTGAGTCTATATAAGCAGCGATATCCAGGGTAGGCAAACAGCCCTCCATACATGACAACTTTGGGCTGGCTATATCTTCATAGTGTCTCCCCATTGTGGAGGAAGAGGCAAGAAGGGGAGGACACCCAGGAAAGAGAAAGGGATGGACACACACCAAACACACACACCTACCACACACACCGCACACATACATACACCACCCACACCATACACACACACACACACACACACACACACACACACACCCGTGGAGGGGGAGTGACACGTAGATCAGAGGCTGTCCCCAGTGAATGGAAGGCAAAGTCAGCGAGGACTGTACTCACTCGTTGGACATCTGCACCACCTTCTCGATGGCCGTGTAGCCAGCCACCATGAAGTGTTCCGTGTACTGCTGCATCTTAATGCTCTCCAGCCACTCGGACACCGTACGGAAGGGGACTCCCTCGGAGCCACTGGTGCTGGGCAGCCGGATGGACACTCTGGGATGGAAATTCACAGGTGAGGGGCTGCTGGACATGACCTACCCAAGCACCTACCCTTCTAACTCGGGCAAGGCACACAGCCCCGCTGCGCCTCAGCTTCCTCCTCTGAGGAAGCCCAGACACGGAAGGATCCACGAGATTCCTGGCTTCCTGGCACCACTGCTATTGCTCCATGCCTACCATCACTAGAAGCCACCCCACCACACACCCCCGTTACTGCCGGGACTCTGGGTCCTGGAGTCACCGTCCCAGCCTGGCTACTGTCTGTCCCCTCGTCTGCATAGAGACCTCGTCTGCATAGAGACCGCCTCAGGATGCTTCAACAAGTTAGGAACATGGCTGGTGCTCAGCCCAGTGCCAACCCATGCACCATAGGAGCTGGTTTCTTCCTGGTCTTAATGGACCATGGCTGGCTAGCTCTCTTCCTCTTTCAGTTTCTGGGGACTGAACCCAAGGTTTTCTCAAATTCCAGGCAAACAATTTGTCACTTGGCTACATCATCGCCCTGATGTGACACTTCTGAGCCCCGTAACAGCTCTGACTCCCCCTGGACATCCAGTTGTCCCGAGAAGCCAAGGAGTCCACATGAGTGAACACGGATGCTACCTCTCAGGCACAGGACACAAGACTCACCGAGGATCAAAGTCAGCCAGAGTCTTGAGGGAGTCGGGGGCTCGGATGAGCTTGTCCAGGATGCTAACGATGTCGGCAAACTTGGGCCGGCGGGCGCGTTCTTGCTGCCAGCACTGCATCATGAGCTGGTAAATGGCCGAAGGGCAGTCCATGGGCGTGGGGAGCCGGAAGCCGTCGTTAATGGCTTTCATGACCTGGGGGACACAATCATCGGGGTGGCTTTAGTGGGGAGACCACACTGCTACAGCCAGGGTCTTGAGGGAGTCAGGGCGCTTGGAGGCCCCAACACAGTAATAGAGGGGAGAGCCCAAGAAATGGATAAGCACCCTTTCCTAAGGATACACACTGTTTTAGAGCCATCCATGGGGCAAGTGCCAAGGAGCTGTGTCCAGGGCTGTAGAGGTCAACCCTGTGTGCCCCACAATTCAGCCTCCTATTTCTGTCTACCCCCACATTTGGGGCTCTCTATCCTCTCCACCATGTCTTAGCCTGTCTGCCTTACTGTCAGATCTCCTAGGATGTGACCCCTACAAGCAAAATCCCAGGCCTCCGGCCTAGGCAAGGAATCAGGTACATGTAAATGTGCATACATATATGTATGTACACATATACACACATACACATGTATATGTATACATACATTCACATACCTATATGCAGCTATATCCACATGATCATATCACACATATGCATATACACACACACAGCACACATGAGTATATACATGCACTCTTCCCCTTTGGCTGCCTTTGTATTCAGTATAAGCACAGGCTGGGTCCTACCCAAGACAGGCCACAAAACAACCTGTGCTGTCTCTATGCAGATTGATCCCAGAGCTCGCCCAGTCAGGGCCCCAGGGTTTGGGAGAGAGAGGAGGGAGGGGCTGACCTCGTGGTTTGACAGCTCCCAGTAGGGCCGTTCACCATAAGTCATCACTTCCCACATGACAATGCCATAGCTCCACACGTCGCTGGCAGAGGTGAATTTGCGGTAGGAAATGGCCTCTGGGGCTGTCCATCGAATAGGGATCTTGCCGCCCTGCAAGAGATGCAGCCCAGTTACCCCTGTCCCTGCCAGAACGCAGGACCCTTCCTCTCTCTCTAGGCCTAGGGTCGCCCTTGGGTAAAATCCAGGCCCCAGATCCAGGTCACCTCCAAGCTCCTCCACACCCTGGGTGTGACATCCCCGGCTCCCGACTCACACTCGTGGTGTAGGTGGCCTCAGGGTCATCCTCTAGCACGCGCGACAGGCCAAAATCGGACACTTTGCACACCAGGTTGCTGTTGACGAGGATGTTGCGGGCAGCAAGGTCCCGGTGCACGTAGTTCATGTTGGCCAGGTACTTCATGCCGGACGCGATGCCCCTCAGCATGCCCACCAGCTGAAGTACGCTGAACTCACCATCCTTCTCCTGCAGAGATAGGCCCTCTGTGCTGACTGGCTCCCAACACCTCACTTCCACCCTCCCCACCGCAGAACATGACCATAATTACCCTAAGGAACTTGTCTAGCGCTCCGTTCTCCATGTACTCTGTGATAATCATCATGGGTTTGTCTGTAGGGCACGGACACGGGAGTGAGTGAGGCCGGTATGCACACCAGCAGGGGACAGCCAGGGTCAGGTGGTCCTAGGAAGCAGCCCCTTTCCCTGACCGCCTGGGGCCACCCCCACCCCCATCCCAGCACCACCTGGGCCTCACATTTAGAGACAACGCCCTCCAGGCGAATGATATTGTGGTGGCTGAATTGGCCCATGATGCTAGCCTCGCTCAGGAAGTCCACCCGCTGCTTCTCAGTGTAGCCCGCTTTCAGTGTCTTGATGGCCACCGGTATCTCCTTCTTCCCCGAGGATGCCTTCAGCGTCCCTTTATAGACCTCTCCAAACTCTCCTGCAGGCAGGCAAGGTATGAGAAGCGTCCTTAGTCAAGTGGCAGCGCCTTGGGCAGGCCCAGTCTGGACTAGACTGACTATCTGTTCCGGATGCACAGTAGGTGGGCCAGCCTCACCTGCTCCAATGACCTTCTGCCTCGCAACACAGGATGGGTGGATCTCGGTGGTAAACTTGAGTACAGCCTGGTTGGGGTCTTCATAAGTATGAGGATCCACATAGGTCTTTAGGGGCTTTAGTTGTTCTGGAAGGGGAGAGGAGAAACTGAGGTACAGCTCAGGGGGGTGTTCCTGGGGACCCTAGAGAAGGGGAAGCCACAAGACTAGGGACCTCAGGAAGGTTTGGATCAAGGGAGGGGGTTCAGCCTGCATGGAGCCTCTAGGTCCACCACAGAGCTGGGAGCAAGCACTCCTGAGAAGGGTACATCTTACCTGACTTGGAAAAACGGACATCCTCAGAGGACTGGCGAGCCCGCAGTTTCCTCCTCCTGGAAGAAACCACCGGGGACCAGACACACATGGTCAACACAGCCTGTGCCGGCCCAAACGACCTCCCAACCAAGCTCTGGCCTTACTACCCAGCAATCTGCTCAGCTTCCATACGGGGCAGAGGGTGAGCGGGAAGGCGGGAGGCCCAATGGGACTTCTGGGAAGTGCCCTCTCCCCAATGGCCACATAAGTAGCCATGATGAGACATAAAGAACTAGGTAGCTCGTCCTGCCTGCTCGTCTGTCTACCCTGTCCCGTGTCCAGGGGAAGCGTGGACACACCGTCCCCAAGGAGCACACACAAGGGCAGTGACCACTGTGGTCCCTAAAGCACAGTTCATCCTTCCACAGGGACTCCCTCGGCAGTTGGTGTGAACCTCTCTGCCTTTCTAAGGGCCCGGGAGGAGGTGTGACAAACCTTCGATGGATGAAGAGGCCAACTCCCGCCAGCACCAGAAGCAAGACAACGCCCACAGCCACGCCACCGATCACCGCCATGTTGGCAGATCCTTCCACGGCTGTTAGGGGAGAGCGGCTAATGAGAATCCACCCCAAATGCTACAGACACACCCTCCCACACACAAAGCTCGCTCGCGTGCACGCACGCGCTCTCTCTCTCTCTCTCTCTCTCTCTCTCTCTTTGGTCTTTTGAGACAGGGTTTCTCTGTGTAGCCTTGGCTGTCCTGGAACTCACTCTGTAGACCAGGCTGGCCTCAAACTCAGAAATTCACCTGCCTCTGCCTCCCGAGTGCTGGGATTAAAGGCGTGTGCCACCACGCCCGGCCACCCAAAGCTCTCTTAAAGGACCTGAGAAGCCTAGGCACAGCGGCATGCCAGGTGCTTTACTGTCAAATTTCCTAAGATTTTCTGTTTGGTTTTTTTGAGGCAGGGTATCTCTGTGTAGCCCTGGATGTCCTGGAGCTCACTCTGTAGACCAGGCTGGCCTCAAACTAACAGAGACATGCTTTGTGTGCCCCATGGCTCAGTATGAATTTTTGCAAATTCAGAACTTTTAAAATATATATATATATTACATTCTAGTCACAATTTTCCTCCCTAGATCTGCCTCTCCCCTTGTCTCCACACCACACACCCTTTCTTTCTTCTCTTTTAGAAACAAAAGAACAAAGAAACAAAATCAAGAAAAACACACACGCAAAAAATACCCTTCAAAACAAAACAATGGAAACCAAAAGATAAAAGACTAATAAGAAAGATTTCCTTTTTATTTTTAATTCTATAAATATATAACATAAATATTTATATATTATATATTATTTATATTATATATATTAATCAGTATAAATAAATATATGTATGTATTTAAGTTGTATAAATATATTATGTGGAGGTGGTCCATATGCACGTGATTGCAGTTGCCTGGCAATGCACATACACGTGGTTGAGAGCTTCCTCACATGAATGCTGGGAGCCTGGTCTTCTGCAAGAAGACTCCCAACTTAACTGAGCCACCTCTCCACATTCTCTCCTAAGGATATTAATTCCTGTCTCATAGCTAGGCAGGGAGGAAGGGGCCTTTCTGGTGGTCCATGGAGAAAGAATTAAGAACCTTTAGCTGTCTCGTTTGTTTGTTTTGTTTTATGAATTTCTTCATTTAAATATTTACTTATTTTGGTGTTTTTGAGACAAGGTTTCTCTGTGTAGTCTTGCCTGCCCTGCAACTAACTCAGATCGCCCTCCTCTGCCACCCAAGCACTGGCATTAAAGGCCTGGGTCACCACCAATTTTTTGAGGCCGAATCTCATATAACCAATGTAACTGGCCTCATCACGGAACCAAGGAAGTCCTTAAACCTCCATCCTTCACAGGAACACACCAGGAGTTCATCCATGTGTTAGGGATTGGACCCAAGGCCTTGGGGATGCTAGGTAAGAATTCAACCAGTTGAGTCATACCCCAGCCCAACTCTCCAGCTTTCTAGGCAAGCCTTGGACTCAGGCATACCCATGTCACACATCCCTGGTCCTACATGTCACTCTCAGTGCTGACTATACCCACATATGGCTGCTCCATGCCCTGACTAAAAGGAAGGGCATTTCTAGACCTTTGGACCCACTTCCTCCCCAACAATGTCCGACTTGGTCCAGGGTCCCCTGACTCACACAGCGTCTGGAACTCGTGCACTTTGCTGCCAGCTCCCTGGCCCTCCTGCGTCAGCGCCTGCACCTGCACCAGGTACGTAGTATCCGGGGCAAGGTCATCCAGGGTCACGGAGAAGCCTTCTGTGCGGCGCACATTATAGCTGTTGGCATCTCCCTGTGGGTGGTGGTGGGAAGAGAAGCTAAGAGCCAAGATCCCACCCAGAAAAGTGGCTTCCTGTATTGTCCAACGAGGCAGACACTCTTAGGAAACAGATACAGGAGTACAGACTCACCAGAGGCCAGAGGGGGATTATACATCCCCAGGACTAGCTTAATCCCAAGAGCCCATTCTAACTGGTTCCGAGAAAGCAAAACAGCCACCCCTATAAGCTTCTGGGAGACCCCAGGCCTCAGTTTCCCCAGAAGCAGAAGGGAACCCTTCCAGATTGCTGTGTACTGACTATCTCCATGGCCTGCGCAGACAAGTTACCTTCTTGCGGTAGGTGACTTCATACTTCCACACACGGCTCTGCTGTGACACCGGGATGCTCCAGGTGACACTCAGGGATGTGGTACTTCGGTCCTCCAGCCTCACTTTGGGGGGCTCTGGGCAGAAGAGGGAGGGGAGTGGTATGAGAAGCCACGCAGGGGTGAAGGATAGAGATGGATTACCATGGCCTTCAGATCCTGCCTGGGGTTCTTGGATTTCCTGTTATGGATGCTGCCCTGACAGCAGAAGCTAGCCCATCAGACGTCCACTGGGTACATTCACTAACACATAAATAATAATAACTAAGACACTAGCTGATTGCCACCGAGATTTTCTGGAGATCAGGCAAGGCTTGAAAAGCCTTATATGGTATATTCTGTTTCTGTGTGTTGCATGTATGAATGCACTTGTATGGGCACACGCACAAGTGCATGTTGGTATGCAAGCATGCGTGATAAAGACAGAAGTTGACATCAGGTGTCTTCCCAGTCACACTCTGCTTTATTTTCTTGAGACAGAGACTCGCTGAGCCTGGAGTTCTCTCATCCAGTCATGCTTCCTCATTAGCGTCAGGGACCTGCCTGTCTCCACAACCCCTGCACTCAAATTACAACCACACGCAGGTGTCTGCCTGGTACCGCAGTGCTGAGGAGTGAAACCAAGGCCCCTAGCTTGTGCAGCGAGCACTATACTGAGGGAGGCATCTTTCCATTCCCTGGTAAAAATAAAATTTCAAGAGCGTCTCTACTTCTGAAAAAAAAAAAAAAAGCATTAAAAAACTCTCCAGAAGTAACCCGAAGTCCTGGAGCTGAGTGAGTCGATCATACAGGTCACTGTGTGTGTCTGGCGCGCGCGCACGTGTGTGTGTGTGTGTGTGTGTGTGTGTGTGTGTGTGTGTGTGTGTGCGTGCGTGTGTGTGTGCGCGCGCGCGCATGCGCGCGCACGCTTTCTCTCTCTCTCATGTGTGTTGGAGCACGTGCATGTGGAGGTCAAATTTCTTCTACTGTCTCTTCATTTTTTGGGGGTGGGGGGTTCAAGACAAGTTTTCTTTGTGTAGCCCTGGCTGTCCTGGAACTCACTTTGTAGACCAGACTGGCCTCGAAATCAGAAATCCACCTGCCTCTGCCTCCCGAGTGCTGGGATTAAAGGCATGGACCATCACGCCTGGCTTCACAGTCTCCTCCTTGTATTCTGAGGCACAGTCTGTTAGTGAACCCAGACATGGCTATATCAGCTGGGGAGTCCCTATCTCTGCCTCTATGGGTCTTAGGGATCCAAATTCGGCCAAGCCTATGTAGAAAGCACTGTAACACCTGAGCCATGTCCCGTTTTTTTTCCTGTGCCTCACACTGGCCTCGAACCCATTATGTAGCTGAGGATGACCTTGAACTCCTGATCTCCCTGCCTCCACCTTCAGAACATAATTGTTGGGATTATAAGCATGTGCTATCACACTCAACAGGAGTCTTAACTATTTATCTCTGGCTAGCCTGGTGCTCCCTACATAGAACAGGAAGGATGGAATTCTTAACCACTTCCTGTTTCCTTTCTGTACACAGCTGAGTCCCGGGAACCTGTCCCCAAGTCTCCCCCAGGCAGGTGTCACTAGATAGTCACCACCACCCCTGGCTCACCTGTTTGGTTAATACTGACACTGGCAGTCCGGAAGCTTCGGCTAGTCACCAGGCCTGAGACGCCATTGCGGGCTTCAACAGCGAAGGTATAGTTCATGTGAGGCTCCAGGTCACTGACTGTCACACTTGTGCGGGTCAGGGCGTGAGGAGGTTCTGAATAGCGCACGCTGGCCTCACAGGGCCCACACTCGCCAGACTCTGGCCAGCACTGTTCGCAAGTGACGCTGTAGACAATGTCCTGGCGGCCACCGGTGTCCTGGGGAGCTGTCCAACGCAGTTCTACTTTGGCACCCATACCGACGGCTGTGAGGTAGTGGGGGGCAGAGGGTGGACCTGTCCAGAGAGTGGAGGTCAGTGGAGCTGCCCCTCTCTATGCCCCCTGCTCCCCCCCCCCGCCTCAATCACACCTCTCTCTGGATCTCTATAAGACTCACGTGTGCAAGACATGGACAGTGGGTCCTCGGGTGCCCTGAAGTATCCTTCTTCACATTGGCAGGAGGTGGCACCCTCTGTGGATGGCAGGGTATGCTCTGGACACTCCAGGCAAGGGCTCTCAGATGCTTCAGACTTGAAGAATCCTGGAGAACAGGCTGAGAGGCACAAGGAGAGAGACAGGAGGTCAATTCCGTAGAACATTCACACCCATGGCCAGTGTCTCCTAGACACCAAAATAACCTGTCTCAAGTGTCCCCAACTTCCCCAAACCCCGGCACATCAGATGCCAGCTGCCTTTTGCAGAAAATGTCACACCTTGAAGCGTAGCGCTGGAGAGCCACCGCTCACACAGTACACACACCTTCCTGTAACCTGCTTTGTGCAGACTGGCCCAGCAGGACCTCAACTCATACAGATTCCAACTGACCAGGGTAGAGATTCTTATCTGTGTCTCCCCCAACCCTGACGAACCAGCTCGCCTTCCCCAGCCAGGATGCCCCCCTGCCAAGGCCCCTATACCCTAGGACTACATCTCTTTCCTGTTCCGGGGCTGGTCTCCAAGAAGCAGGAAAGGTTGGGCCCAGCTCTTTCCCTGAACTCATTTCCAAAGCCAGGTCATTTCTCCTTTCAGAGAGCCGCCAGGAAGTAGCTCTTCCTCCTCTAGTGGTCCATCCTGGCCAGCTGGCTAGGGAGGTCAGGCACCTGACGCTGGGGGCTTCATCCTCCTACCACCTTACCCGGCTCCCCGTCCCAAGCTTTTTCCTGGCCTACTAGGCAGGAAACTGCTCAGACAGGAGGCTCACCTCATGGGGCTGGCCAGGCTCTGGGTGGCAATAGAAGAGGCTGCCCCCAGGTCCTGCAATGCCCCCTCTTTTGCTTTTTCTGCAGGTAGGGTCCAGAGGCACCACTAACTTCCTGCACCAAATCCTCGGCCTAGCTCCACGTGGTTCATGGATGCTGAGGTGAATGTAAACACCCTTGAGTACAGGCAGGGGTGTATGGCATGTCCGTATGAAATGGCTGTCAGAGGGCAAAGAGGGTGGCCAGGCCTCTGAGGAGCCAGAGGGGATACTTCAGCTGGGGTTTAAATGCTGTGTAGACATTCAACAGGGCAAAGGTTTTAGAGTTGGGAATTAGGGGTAAGAGCTTGTCACACAAAAGGTATGAGCAGCCTTCTAGATACAAAGAGAATGAAGCGTAGCAATAATGTAGCAGAGAGAGCCCTTGAACACCAAGCAAAGAAGTCAAGATTCCATCCTGAGAGGCACAGCGTGCCCAACAGGTGCTTCTCCCATGTCTGATACAGAAAATGACTGCCACTCGGGCACCGTAAGGAAAAAGCCCTGGGCAAAAGTTTCCAGACACGGAGCCGACCCTAATCTAGGGACAACCCCCAAGGGAAGCCAATTTCAAGTCCCCTGCCCTCATCGAGCCTCTGACCAAGCCAGGCTGGAGAGCAGAGCCCATCTCTCCTTGGGAAACAGAAGAGAGGTGAAAGGGAGATGGGACTGAGGGCGAGGTGGGGCTCTGTCACAGGCTAGCCTGTGCCCTGCATTTGCTAGAAGTCAGGCAGCCAACAATCCTGACTCTTTGTGGTCTCTTGAGTCAGCCCAGTCTGGCCCAGCAGACACACACAGAGTGATCTTGGGTACCTATTGCAAGAAGGGGTTATTCAGAGGCAAAGAGCAAGACAAAGTTATCCACCCTGAATCAGTTAACCTGCACAAAGCTTCCGTTCCTAAGCATGAAGCGCCTACTGTGTGCAGGGCCAGAACTTCACATCCATTTAGTCCTCAAGGTCATCCCTTTACATGTGGGTGTGGCTAGTAGCATTTACCCTATTCTCTGCATTTGAGAAGGCAGAGGCTCAGAAAGGCCAATTTGTTCAAGATCTCAAAGCCAAAAGGCAAACTGAGGATGCCCAAGGCATCTCTCCTGTCGCCACCCCGTTCCTGTTCCCAAGAACACCTCAACTGGGAACAGCGTTCAGTATTGGTGCAACATGAATTCTGCAGACCTACTTCACCAACCCAGGAAGTCCAGACTGTAGCCAAAGCAGCTCGGAGAGGAGCCCAGGTCACCTAGCCCACCCAGGGGGCTATGGAGTTAGCTACATTCATCTCCCCCAGCACCAGGGGCCTTTCTAGCATCCCTGCTGTGCGTCTCTGACCTCACACCCCCCCCCCCCCCCCCCCCCGGTTACAGAGCAGTTACAATACGAAAATAACTCTCTCCTTCACCTAACTTTCTCACAAAACTCAGACGCCAGAATGCCAGGCCCTGCGGGTCCCGGCTTCTCATTCCCCCTAGTGCTCTCTCCTAAATCCAGCGGCACTTTGAGTAAGTGTTGGTTTACTGGGGACCAAGGTCAGGGGACTGGGAGATGGAACCTCCAAATCACAAGCACTTCGTCTCAGCCCCAGTGCTCAGAGTACAGAATGGGGGTCACAAAGGTCCGAGCCACCTGCCAGCCCTCCCCTGGTCCCCACCATCTCACGGCAGGAGAGGAAGTGGGGGAAGAGATGGGTTCTATTCTTTGGCCCCAGAGCCTGGGGGTGGCCTGCCTGACGGCAGGAAAAAGGGAATTTGGAGAGATTTCCGCTGCGGATATGCCAGATAATGCAGGGGAGGCGGCGTCCACAGGGCATGCCCTTGCCTGCTGAAAATGCACAGCCCCCCCCTCCAACCACAGAGCTCTGGAGCACCCACAGGCCCTGCCTGCCAGAGTCTGCAAGTGTCTGAGAAGTCCCTGAACACACCAGGAGGACCACCGAGGACCCTAAGGGTCGCCTACATTTCCCCAGCATCTAGGGCAAGCAAGCAGCCGTGGTCTCTCTCACACAACACACCCACCACACCAAGTGCCCACCTTGCTAAACTGCTCTCTAACCTTCACCAACTGCTCGGTTTCAACGGCTTCTGGTGAGCCAATGGGACATCTATTAGTCAGGTTCAAGTTTACCAAACAGAAACAAGCCCAACCTACGTGTCTGGCACGGCGCTGAGAACTGGGATGTGGTGGTGTGACTGAGAGATTAGCATCTTTTCAGCTCCAGGGGAATTCACAGCCTAGCTTTTATGCCTCATTTGAAATTATCTGTGCACATACGAGAATCGTCTCTGCTCCCCCTCTACCTCCCTCCCTCCCTCTCTGAGACTGGCAGCTTAGAGAGAGCAGGAGGAGTCTGGTTTATCTGCCCCATGTGTGGCTCAGCACAGGACCTGATGTGAAGGAGGTCTCAACGCATTAGTCTTGAATAAATATTGAAATGTGAATGAAGAGATGAAGGAGTGAATGAAGAATGAATGAAGAAATGAAGGAGTGAATGAATGAATGAATGAGTGAATGAGTAAATGAATGAAGAGATGAAGGAGTGAATGAATGAATGAATGAATGAAGAGATGAAGGAGTGAATGAATGAAGGAAGGAAGGAAGAGATGAAGGAGTGAATGAATGAAGCAATGAAGGAGTAACTGAATGGCAAACTCGCAGTGCACAATGAAACATGCCAAGGGCTGCAGAAGGGCCTCCCCAGGGACATCATCACTTGGGCACCCACCTGGCTGGCAGGAGAGCCTGGCTCGGGCACACCTGGGGCACCTGTGGAGTGTATCTTCTGGCCTCATTTGCCTGACAGGCCTGGGCCACTCCAAGCAGAACTGGGGCACAGGCGCTGCAGCTAGGGCTGTACCCTGGTTTTTCCAGTTCCCGATGCCCGCCCCTCAGGTGGCAGTGCAGGGTGACTCAGGGACAGACGCCCTCTGTGTGGTGCTAATCCAGCTCCTTGTGGAGCCCCTCCCCAGGCCCAGCCACCTCCCAGGCTTTGGGGTGGTAAGGTTGTGAGGTCAATAGGTCAGTTCTGGAGGCAACCAAGCCAGGAGCAGCTGGCAACCAGAACACCACCTCGCTAGCTGGGCCATGCACGTGGAGCCTGAACTTTGTATCCTGACAGCGAACAGCAACTGTTACTGACCCAGGGCGTAGAAGGTGCCCCCAACAAACTCTGTGGTGCCTACAGAAAAGGGGAGCCACATTCCCGGTTCTTAGGCCCCATCTCCTCTCCCATGTGCTCCAGGCGCTATCTGTGGGCATATCCACCACCTAGCAGATAAGCTAAGTGTTCCCCTCCACCCACCCGACTCCCCTACCTCCACTCTTTATCTTGTTTGCTTTCTCTGCGGGCCTCCTTCCTTCCGCTCGGGGGACCCACTTACCTCCGGTAACTAGGGAGAGGCTGAGCCTGCTTGGCGTGGCTATTAGGGCACAGAGATCAGAGCACAGGGGTGAGGCTGGAGGATTGCCACCATGACCTTTACCCTTGAAATCCACAGAAATAAGATCCGGTATGACTATATTGAGGGAGGCATACCCCTGAGAGCCACTATCAACAACACTTAGAGCCCCCTTCTAGTCCCACCATAGTGCAACATCACTGTTGTGGGCCCTGAACAGGGAGTCCCTTCTCACCATCTATCATATGTAACATCGCATATAAATCACATGTAGTAGATCTCATGTAAACCACATATAAAAGCTGAGACTGAGCTGATCGAGAAAGTGATAGCTTTTTGGATCTGATCATAAGGTGGCCAGGTCCCTCAGAGGTGTGCACAGATAATACGGATAAAGCCCAAAGGGGCATTACCATAGTTACCCTGCTCCACACAGGAGGGGATGGTCTACAGCCATCTATCTCCTCTCTGGGCCTTGATCTCCTCATTTGTAAACTGGGAGAGTCCTCACCCTCTCTGAGTGCTTTGCAGACTATATAGATAGATCTTGCCTGTAAAGTGTTTACTCTGGTACCTGGAATGAAGTGTCCCTGCATATCACGAAACCAGAGCCGGGCAAAGACATCCTCCAGAGGCTGGCCTTCCAGCTGCTGGGCTGAGCCTCTGGCCCAGGCCGCCGGCCACCTGCTCACCTGGCCTCCATCTCCCTGGGCGGAGGCGAGGTGCCAGTCAGGGGGTGGAGGGGCCTGCAAAGGCCAAGGCAGACAGAAAGCAGAGACAAAGCAGCCCCCAGGGAGAGGGCAGCCAGCCTGAGTGGCTCCACAGTTCCCTGGATGGTGCTGGGGGTGGGCTGGAGGGAGGCCGGCTCATTCCTGACATAGCTAGCTCTGGGTAGCGTGGCAGGGTAATGCCCACCTGTCCACCTGGAAGGCACCTCCTTTCCTCCGACCACTTAACCGTTTCTTGACCAGCCTTCTTCCCCGGGAAGAGAACCCCCAGGAAAAACAGATTCCCCCAACCTGATGACTCTGGAAATGACCCTGACTTGATGCAGGGTGACCTCAGGACGCCACGCCCCCTGTCATCAGTAAAAGCTGTAACAGAAGCACCTGAGGCTCAGGCTAGAGAGAGAGCCAAGCAAGTCCTTAGTGTCGTCCCCCAGCACACCAGCAACGGCCCCCCAGTCACCCCACCCCTCCCTCTGATGAAGCTCCAGTTCCGATGCCAAGACCTGCCATCCCAGAACTGCCCAGAGAGCCCATCTCAGTGCCAAGAGCTGAGTCAGGGATTCCACAGGATCTGGTCATTTCCTGTCCCACTTCCTGACCCACGGCAGCCTGGGCACTGCTGTGCACCGTGAGTTAAACCCTGACATAGCTAGTGCGATTCCAGGCAAACGGAGCCTCAGTTTCTTCATCTAGTCAATGGGACTACCAAGGGTCCCAGACTCACAGAAAGGACCAGACAAACTTCAGAATACACCGCTGCTAACCCCCCCCCCCAAGCACCACACCGTCCCAGGCGTAGAAGCAAGAATTTTTGAAATTAATTCTATTTATCACGACTGTGTGCCCAGGCACTCTCTCGGGTACTCACACATCCGTGCATGCCATGCGCAACACGAAAGTGTGCAAGTCAACGTGGTGAAGCTGCTGGTTCTCGCCTTCTACCTGTGCTCTGAGAACTGAACTTGCGTTAGTTTACAAGGTTGCTAGTCTTGCATGGCAAGACCCTTTACCTGCTGGGAGGAGGACCGGGAGACAGAGCCAGGGCGGTAGGTGACTAGAACTCAAGAGAGTGGTGCCAGCTAAGTCAAGTGTCCCTCCTGGCGGTTAGTTCCCAGGCTGAGCTGGGGCTGATTCCTCCCAAGGGGGGGCTGGCTTTTTTTATAAGCTCTTTATAAACAAAGCTTGCCAAGAACCCTGGATCCCCACAAGAAAAGAGAGCTAACCCGCTGCATGAAGACCCCCCCCCTTTAGCCCCCACTTATCTCTGCAGGGTCTGAATCACCAGGGTGGAAAGTTTTCAACCGTCCTTCCTCCACCCCCCTGCATTCTTGTGTTAGGATGTCATGGGGGAGGAGCTCCTGGGCCCACTCGTTGTCCTGTCCTGAACACACACACCCCCCACTTCCATGGTCATTGTCTGAAGCAGAGAGTGTGCAACTGAGGTCACCTAAGCAGGGGGCCACCTAGGGAAGGGGGCTCACTCAGCAGAAGGTCGCTGGGAGGAGTGGAGTGATGAGAAATCACGTGGCCAGAAAAAGCTTGGAGAAACCCCCTCATCCAGGGGCTTAAGTTCCATGTTAAGCAAGGTTCTAAGAACAACGGCTTTGGGAAGCACACAGACCACCCATTAGAAAAAGGCTTCAGGGTCTTCCAGCCTCCTTCATGGGAAACCAGATCTGCAGTTGGAGGTGTTTGGTTGGTTTTTTTTGTTTTGTTTTGTTTTTTTGTTTTGTTTTGTTTTTATCCCATTTTGCTCAAAGGAACACTGAAGCCAGAGATGAGGAGGGGACTCCTCAGCCTAGGGTCACCCAGCCGGCTAGGCATGGAAGGCCCTGGCCCCCAATTTCTCAATACCCAGCTTATCTGCTGCAAAAGCAGCTCCCAGTGCCTTTCAAAGGTCAGCAGCGGCGGCATTCCTCACGCGCTCTGTCCCAGTGGCTTCCAGAGTCATCCACTACAAACCCATTGTACATTTCCGCTGTCCCAGACCTTGGCTGTCCCTGCAGCTTCCCGTGTGTGACCTTGCTAATGCCCAGTCCTGTTCCCAGAGAGTCACCCAAACAAGGGGGGGGTGCCACTCCGCAGTCTCCCTATGTCATCAATAAACCCCAACAGAGGATCTCTGGGTTTGTGGCTCTACTGAGAGCTAACTGCGTCCCCCCTTCACAGCTCCTCCAGTCCACTCCAGGTGACTCTAGCATACCCTGGGTCTGAATCAGCGCACAAATAAAGTGCATTAAATGATGAGCTGAAGCCCAGAGAAGTTGAGCAATTTGTTTGAGGCCACACAGCAAGAGAATCAGAAACAGCTCCTGGGAAATAGACTTCAGAGCCCCAGCCAGGGCAGCAACTATTCACGGGATGAATCAAAAAATAACAGCCAAGCTCACCGGTATTTAAAGTGTCAGGCGCTGACGTAAACACTTTACGAGCATGAGGTCATGTGATTATCACAACTACCCCCCCAAGACAGATACTATGACCCTCTCTCTCTACTTTACCGATGATGAAACTCAGGCTGGGGAGTGAAGGAAATGGGCGAAACTAGAAGCGCTGGGAACTGGAAGCCAAGCTTGGTCGTCTTAGAACGGTAACCCCGGCTCTCCTGTTCCCAGGGAGCTTCCGGTCACGGGACCACCATCTGAGAGTAGAGGCATCCACGGAGCAGCCACATCCCCAATGTATCAAGATGTTCCAATTACGTGACCGTGACCCCCCAACCCCAGTCGGGCTTCCCTGCCACCCCAGGAACCCCCACTCACCTCGGCAGGCATCCTCGACCTTCTCATAGCCTTCCTGGCACAGGCACTGCCCGATGGGCACCAGCCACTCGCCATCCACCGTGCAGTGCATGAGAGGCCCCTCGCCCCCATAAGGCACCACGGCATGGTCCACGCAGGTACCGGCTACCGTGGCCAGGGATTGTGTATCAGAGACGGCGACAGCAATGGTCTCGGGGAAGCGAGCCAAGCTCTGCAGCATCTCTGGACACTTCTTGTAGTAGACGCGAACGGAGAGCAGCGCCACGCAGGCACCGATGTCCTGGAAGGCCAGGTAGAAGCCCTTCCGGGTAAGGGGCCCCACCATGCGCTCCTCCACGTTCAGCTTGACGTTGCGAGCCTCGAAGTCACTGCTGACCGTGATCTCGTCAGGGGCGATGGTGTCGATCTTGGTGAACTGGCGCTTCTGGAAGTTGGTGCCATAGTCCACATCTGACTCTGCATAGTAGAGGTTGAAGGTCTCTTTGCAGGAGCTGGCGCCGCCCGGGAAGCTGTTACAGTCTCGCACGGTGAACTTGAGCTCAATAAAGATGCGCTCGGCCTCCTCCCGGTACACCCAGTTGGTGCGGAGCCAGTTGTCCTGGTCGCCGGACACTACATTGCACACCGAGTACATGTAGATGGGCATGTCGTTCATGATATTCTGCATTAGGTCCCACTGTGTGTGCGTGACAGGTGACAGTTAGTCAGGGAGGGCAGGGACTGAGTCCCAAGGGACACAGCTTCACCGTTTCCACCCCTCTCCTGTATTGCTGTTGTTCTATTGAGACAGTGTCTCATGCAGTCCAAGCTGGCCTCAAACTCACTGTGTCCTGAGGGATGACTCATTGAACATCTAATCCTCTAGCCTCTACTTCTGCAGTGTATAAGTGACAAGTATGTGCCACCACACCTGACTCTCAGTTCTTGGTGCCTTCATTCTACAGGGAAGAAAACTTAGGACCTAGAGGAAGGCGGCCAGAAAACAGCCAGGCCAAGACATGGCTGTGGGTCCTTCTGGCCCTAATGTCTGGGTACTGAGTCTCCCCATCAGTGGGCCTGGGCTAGAGTCTGGGGCATCTGCATCATTTCCTCTCTCTAATCCCAGCATCCCCATCTCCACAACTGCTTTGAGCATACATGACAAAAATCCTGAGCCCAGGACGTGGCGCTCAGGGCTACAACCATACGCAACAGCTAGCATCGTGTCACGGTGTAGGGTCATCGCTGTGTGCCATGGGTGTTGACAGATACTGTAAGTGAAGACAATGGATGGTCCTCCTGCCCCTGGAGGCTCCTCCAGGCTGCCTGGGTGGGGCTGTGTGCCCCTATGAGCTCCACGCCCCCACCATCGTTGGAGAACTTGTCATAAGGTAACATAAGCCTGGCTCCCAGGGCTGTATTCTGAACTCTTCAGCATGGGAATAGCAAGTGACTCAGCTCTGAATCCCCAGGGCCTCTCTGGCAAAGAGTATGTGCTTAGGGCGGTCTCAGAGGAACAAATGTGTGAATAAAGGAAAGAAAAAAAAAAGTCAACAAGTAGGGGCTGGAGAGATGGATCAGAGGTTAAGAGCACTGCCTGCTCTTCCAGAGGTCCTGAGTTCCATTCCCAGCAACCATGTGGTGGCTCACAACCATCAGTAATTGGATCCGATACCCTCTTCTGGTGTGTCTGAAGAAAGTGACAGTGTACTCACATACATAAAATAATTTTTTTTAAAAATCAATAAGTAAGGGGCTGGTGAGATGGCTCAGCGGGTAAGAGCACCCGACTGCTCTTCCGAAGGTGATAAGTTCAAATCCCAGCATCCACATGGTGGCTCACAACCATCCGTAACGAGATCTGGCGCCCTCTTCTGGAGTGTCTGAAGACAGCTACAGTGTACTTACATATAATAAATAAAATAAATCTTTTAAAAAAAAAATCAATAAGTAAATAAGTAAAGATGGAGGCCTGCCGGGCGTGGTGGCGCACACCTTTAATCTCAGCACTTGGGAGGCAGAGGCAGGCGGATTTCTGAGTTTGAGGCCAGCCTGGTCTACAAAGTGAGTTCCATGATAGCCAGGGCTATAACCTGTCGAGAAACCCTGTCTCGAAAAACCAAAAAAAAAAAAAAAAAAAAAAAATGGAGGCCTGACCTGTCGTCCTATGTGACACTGGCCAAGACCCGAATGCCCGCCCCGGGGCTCAGTTTCCCACTGTATATAATGACTGGGTTGGATAAGGCTATCTGCCTCCAGCCTCCAGCTGGACATTCCAGGATCCTAGAAGTCTTTTCAAAACTATACTTCAGGCCATGACTCAGAATAGATGCAAGTCACCCGGACCTGGCCAGCTGTATGCTCTGTCCCAAGAGCTCCCTAGAGACACACCCCTCTCCCTGTCTCAGAGTCCCAGGACCAACGTATCATGGGTGCATTGTACCCAAGGGAAAACTGAGGCCCATAGCACAGTAGTGTCTTCCCCAAAGTCCACAGCCCTCGGACCAGGAATCTGAGGTCAGGGCAGGACCACCAGAAAGCATAGCAGGAAGGGAGATGTCCCCAGTGGGGGGTAAGGCAAAGTAGGAGGGAAGGGGCCCCAGGCAGGAAGTCACTGTCTTGTATCTCTTGCTCTTCACCCTATGCAGCCTTTAACCCTTCCCCCCACCCGCAAGAGGCAGGCAGGGCCGCTGGGGCATCCCACTCTGCCGGGGTACTCAGCTGTCTCCCCTGCTAGGCCACCTACAAACGGTCCCTTCCTTCTGCCCAGCTGCGGTCTGCCTTAGCCAGGGTCACGTTTGAAGCTTGGTTGACCCTCAGAGTCTGCTCCAGGCTCCCATCCTCCATCTTTCCTGGGATGCACAGCCCTCCTTCCCACCCTCCCTCAGCCCTGACATTTTACTCACCCCTTTGCCATAGGGGTGTGTGAGCCAGCCAAGCTCCCCCTTCATTGCCGCGAAGTCCAACAAAACAACTGTGGGAAAGATGGGAGAAGGACTGGTGAGCCGGGTGGGGCTTTCCCCAGGGGGGCTACGCACGCACGCGCACGCAGCAGAACCAGCATGCGGTGATGTGTGTGCTCCAACCCCAATATCTACACACAGCCTGACCTGGGAAGAAGCGGGCAGGCTCAGTTTGTCACACAGCCGCTCTGCAGTTCCCTCAGCCCCCAGCTGGGTCAGGGCACAGCGGGAGACCGGCAGCTGGGTAGTGTGTGGGGTGAATGGGATAAAATGATAGCCCACTGCCCCATCTGCTTCCTCGAACAAGGGAACAAACACTTCATGCGGGTCACAGAGGACAGGACTGTCTGCTTCTGCTACACACCCCTGGTATAGAACACCCTGACCCAAACCCGGCCACCCAGCACACACAGTAGCAGAGGGTACATAGGCATTCACATGCTCCATAAGAATGGGTTGTTGGCCTGTAACCCCAACACTAGAGAGGCAGAGGCAAGTGGATCTCTAGGAGGTCAAACCCACTGTGGTCTATATAGTCAGTTCCAGGCCAGCAAGGCTACATGGTCACTCTGTACTCCACTCCACCCCCCCCAAAAAAAAATAAAGAAAAGGCTGTTGACAAGAGGGGACAGATCTGGGGGATCTTCCCACTACAAAGTCACTGATTAGAAGGACTAAAGCTTTGAAGGTATGGACGTGTCTGGGAGGGGGGGCCCAAAGCCACAGTCGCTGGCCAAGCCTCCTCCCTGGGAGAAGTACCTGTGGGAAAGGATGGAAGGAAACCCTCATAGGGGGCTTTCCTGGCCCAGAGGGATCAGAGGGATCAGGTGCCAGGGCCACACTATTTCCTCTCAAGAGGCATCAGGAGGGGGCTACAGAGATGGCTTAGCAGTTAAGAGCCCTGGCTGTTCTTCCAGAGGACCAGGGTTTGATTCCCAGCATCCACATGGTAGCTCATAACCGCCTGTAACTCCAGTCCCAGGGGATCTGACACCCTCACAAAGACAGACAATGCAGGCAAAACATCAATGCACATGAATATAAATCAATGAATGAATGAATCAATCAATCAATCAATCAATCTGGAACTGCCAGGGCCTGGCCTGGCCCTCGGGCTCCTTCCACCAGCCACTCCTACTTCTCCAGCATGTGCAGCAGCCAAGACCCAAGATTCTGTTTCTCTTCTATTTCCAAGTAAATGCTAAGTCCTATCTCCCTGCTCAGAGAGCAAGGTATTGGGGAACCTGAGGCTTTGGACCCACAAGAGGTCCCCAGATTTTCAGAAGCCAAGGCCAATGGTAGAAGAAGAAGAAGAAGAAGAAGAAGAAGAAGAAGAAGAAGAAGAAGAAGAAGAAGAAGAAGAAGAAGAAGGAGAAACTGCAATGTAATTACTTTCGTGGGCAAAGCAGGTTGAAGATCTGGCCCCAGAAGCAGCACTCCTCCAAGCCAAGAGCTAGAAGAATGGCTCTCTGGGGGAAACTGAGGCAGGCTAGGGTTCCAGATGTAAGAGAAGACTGGCGGGGTCATGGCCCTAAGGACAGCGTGGTTCAGTCGAGGAGTCCACGCTTGGGAGGTAACTCCCTGGGCCACCATCACCAACACAAAAAATAAACAGCTAACCGAGTGCTAGCCCAATGTGGACAGAGCTGTAGTTTGATCTCCAACACCAGATGTGGTGACCCATGAACCAGATGTGGTGACCCATGCCTCTGAGCCCGGCACTCCAAAGGCAGAGGTAGGCAGATCTCTATGAGTTTGAGGACAGCCTGTTCTACAAAGCAAGTTCCAAGCTAGTGAGACTCTGTCGCAAACAAACAATAAGTATCTTAGGGGGGCTGGAGAGATGGCTCAGTGGTTAAGAGCACTGACTGCTCTTCTAGAGGTCATGAGTTCAAATCCCAGCAACCACATGGTGGCTCACGACCATCAGTACAGCTACAGTGTACTCATATACATAAAATAAATAAAATAAATTTTTTTTTTTTTTGGTTTTTCGAGACAGGGTTTCTCTGAGTAGTCCTGGCTGTCCTGGAACTCACTCTGTAGACCAGGCTGGCCTGGAACTTAGAAATCTGCCTGCCTCTGCCTCCCAAGTGCTGGGATTACAGGCGTGCGCCACCACGCCCGGCTCAAAATAAAATTTTAAAAAAGGTAAAATAAATAAACATCTTAAAATAAAACTAAAAAGAACAACTGCATATAGAGCCAAGAGGATTTCTGAGTTGTGGCCAGCCTGAGCTAAATAATGATATTCTGTCTTAAAGAAAACTCTTTCTGAAGTTAGACTGTCTCTGTCCTAGGAAGTCCTGAAGCCTGGTGAGAAGCACTCACTGTGGCTCTGGTCCTGACCTCTGTCACATCTCTAGCAAGTGTTTGGCAGCCCAGACAAGGAAGAGAAAATCTGAAGTGGCCCAGACACTGTACCACAGCCAGTGAGGCAGGCTGTAGTTAGGAAGTGGAAGGTGCGGTGGGTAAAGCAGGGATTTGTTCAGACATGCCCAGGGCCTAAGCTGGCAGGAATGGTCCTGGGGGTTCCTGACTCAAGCTGGGTGGGAGGATTGGGGGGAGGGCGCTGTTTAGTAAATCCAACACTTAGTATACACACACACACACACACACACACACACACACACACAGCATATACACAAGTAGTGTGCAAAGTTCAAGCTAAGCCCCCTTGGGGAAGGGGCTTTTGAAGGGTTAACCTGACAGGAGGACCCAGCCCAAGCCCAGATCTAGAACTATCTGAGAAGAAAAGAAGGCTTCCTACACCCCCAAGGGTTACCAGCCACAGCCCTCTCCCATGGAAATTCCCTAGAACCATCCATCAGGAACGGGGAGAGCCCAGCCATCCCTCTGCTGTGACAGAGGCCCTGGGTAATCAAAGGTTCTGGTTTGCTGGAAGCAAGGAACTTGGGAGGCCCTCTTCATGACCCTCCCAGGGATTCACCATAAGGCTGACCTAGATAGGGGTACCCCATAAGTTCTCTGTCCTCTAAGAGATCCTGGGGGCAGGGAATCTGCCACCATAATGTCACCCTTGTGGGCTGTATTACTTTAAAGCTTTCCCATAATGCAATACCCCCTTACCACCTCCCTGCTAACCTCATCCCTCTTTAACCAGGATCAGCTTACACCTAAAAAAAAAAGGGGGGGGGGACCGGAGACTCCGGATACAAATGGGCAAGGGACAGGGAGGGGGACAAGGCCCTTGCTGAACTGAGAAACCCAGCCTTCTCCTGCTGCTCTAACTCCCACCTATCCCAGTGGCTCTAGAGTCAGTAGCAAGCAGACCCTCTGTGCAGAGGGCCCTGGCTGACCAATATTGGGCCTCTCTCATTCTCTCTGTAAGGAAGGACAGGGCAGTGAGGTGGGCCAGCAGGTAAAGGCTCTTGTCTGCTGTCACTTGTGAGTTCCATCCCAGTACTCACATGGTGGAAGGAGAGAGGACCAAGTCCTCCTGCAAGTTTGAGCTCCACACTTGCGCATTGGCTTGCACACACACACACACACACACACACACACACACACACACACACACACAAAGCAAAAAAGTCAAGGGCACCGCAGGAGGTAGGTTCAGCAGCTGTCGAGGACCTAACAGATTCCCCTGGTTTTCCAAACCCAGTAGAAAGCAGAAGAGGAGGTTGCACAGCTGTGTCAAGGCTCGAGACGGATCATACCTGCCCTCAACTCCCCCCAGGGAAGTGCAACCAACTAGGTCACGACCCTACTCTCAACACGCCAACCCAACCCCCCACACAGACACAGTGTTCCTGGGGAGTGCGGAACTTAGACAAGAATTTTCCACAACCACGAGCAATATGCACCCCTTTTTCTCCTCGATCCCATGCAGAACGGGATTAATCACAAAGGCTGGGGCGAGGAAGACAGATGCACCAAGAGGCACAAGTACAAGATTGTTTGAGGCTTCCCTGCTGGGGGCTGGGGCGGGGGTCAGGAGCCTGCACAGCAAAGCAAGCAGACGTCTAATCCTCAACTCGAGGCAGCCCAGGAAGGCCTCTAGCAATCCCAGCTGTCTTTCCCTTCTCCCCAACCACAGTTCCCAAGAAGAGGGAGCCACAAGTTGGATCAGGGAGAGGGGAGTGAGGGTCTCAGAATCCCTGCCCTGTCCACACCTTGGCAAAAGCAACTTCGGGCGGAGAGGGAGGGTGCTGTATCTGTCCTCGGGACAGGGCCTGGATCTAACACCCCGTTTACCCCTAACTCTCCACCCTTAAAAAGCTCGGGTCTAGCCTTTTACCCTCCCAACGTGGAAGGCGAAAAGAATAAGGAAACTTCTCACCCACACAGGGTTCCTCCCCGCTTCCCCCACCCCACCCCACCCGACCCCTAGCTAGAGTCGGCAGAAGACTTGCTATGCCCAAAAGCAGGGAAAAGTTTTCGCTGTGGGAAACGGAAGCCAGCTAGCTCAGGCAGGGTGGACAGGAAGATCCTCGGCCAAGGGCAGGGCAGGAATTCCCACCCTCTCGGAGACCCTAGTTGAGGGACAACGCCTCCAAGCACACCCCCGGCTGAGCCTTGGGCAAAGGCAACCTCTGCGGAGGGCCCCCTCACCTTGCGTGGCTCCAAGACGCTGGGGCGGGGGCAGGTGATTCACTCCCCCACTTCCAGGTGCCTGGGCTCCCCGTGGCCCCGAGATGACGGCTCCACACCGCGGGAAGCCGCAACCCCACCTGCCGCATTTCCTCCTTCTGAGTCACCCCTTGCTCAGAACACTTGACTTTGGGACTTCCTGTGCTCGCTCCCAGCCCTTAACCTGTCTCCCGAACCTGGGAGGGCAGCTTGGGAAGGAGGGAAGGTGTGAGTGGCCGGGGCTGACCCCAGGCGCTCCCAATTCTGGCCCAAAGGACCCCAGTGAAAAAGCGGCTGGGGCGTAAAAAGACTCTTTTGCTTGGTACAGGGCACCGAGAAGACCTCTCCCCAAAAAGCAGGGCCTGTATCCAAATGCCTTCCGCGAGAAATCGGGGCAGATGATGAGTTAAGTGAACTCGGGTTACTAAGAGGTTGATCGCCCGGAAAACCCTACTGAGCGTCCTTTCCTCTGAGGGACCGCGCGCGCCCTGCGGGGGTCGCGTTCCAGAAGCCGCCACAGGGCTGAAACCGCGTGGCGGGCGCCGCGTCCCCCTTCCCGCGGCCTCCGAGCCCTGCGCGCCCCAGCCGAGATCCCTTAGTTGCAGAGAACCTAGGATCTCAGGGAATGGGTCCCCAAGATCGTTCCGGACCTCAGCCCGCGCGCTCTGCCTAACCTTGCGCACTGAGACCCAGCAGCCATAAGTCAGTTTCCAAAGGTGTGCCCCAGAGAGGAGGCTGGGGCTCCCGGGGTCCCATGTCCCGGAGTCCCTGCTAGCTGCGGCCACCGCGTAAACACTCACCTTCTTTTCCCTGTGCGGCCGCGTTCCCCAGCGCACAACCCCACAGCAGCGCCAGGCAGAAACCGACTGCCCGGAGCTCCATGCCGCACCTCTCGCTCCCCGCGATCCCTGCTGTCCGCACGCCGATCTCGGTGTCCCAATCCTGCCCGCCCGCCGCCGCAGACAACTTCTACCCTCCTGCTCCAAGTCCTTAATGGAAGTTGGGTGAGAACCCGCTCCTGTTCATTCATGCCCTGCGCTGACGTCACCTAAACCACGCCCTCAGGAATGTCTTTAAAGGGGCCGGACTGACACCCTGTCTAGAGGGCGGGGAAGTCAGAGGGAAGTTGGGGCTAGGGAGGGCAGGAATTTGGGGAGGATTGAGGGGGCCTGTGCATGGACCTGCGTGTGCAAACCTTGAAGAGTTTGCTCATTTCAAAGTGCCACCAGGGTTAGTGTCCAAATGTGTGGAATGAATTTGCGCCTACTCTCCCCTTTTGCCCTTGGGCTTCAAGATGTGAATTGTAAATCTGAGAAGTAGAAGCCTCCGTAGCAGAGGGCCTGAAAAAAAACTCCTGATAACACACACACACACACACACACACACACACACACACACACACACACTAGCTCCTGAGACCCCCAGAAGATATGCCACACCCAGGAAGGTCCTCTAAGCTGTGTACCAAGAGTAGTGCCTCTGGGAACATGTCAGACAAGCAGGTGTCTTCCCTTTAGAGTGGAGGGTTTAAGATAAGGTTCCAAGCTACCCTAGGATACCCAAAGGCTGCACAACTCAACAGTCACAGACAAGTCACAGGACTTGAAGCTGGGCCCCCGATCTGCTTTAACCACTGTTCCATTTGGGGACCCAGCACACACCCTCATGGGTAACTCTTGACCTCTGCCTCTGAATTCCAACAGAACACCCTTGTCCCCTGATCCCTGGATGACAGAATGAGATTACATGTTGATACCCTGGGGATGTCTGCCTCCTACCCACCCTTCCTCTGCCAAGGTTCCTCAAATCTGAGTTCATCTTTTCGCTTGGCGTCTAGAGTCAGTGAGACAAACGAGACAAACGGATGTGAAGCGAACCAGGCAGCCAGTCCAGCCACCCACAACTGCCTGTTGCTCTGTTACCATTTGTCCAGTGGAAAGGGAACAGCTGTAACAGGCTTGGTTCTCTGTGGACCTTTCTACCCACCTCCTAGTCCCTGGCCTTCCTCTCCATGACTTCCCTGTCCCTAGTCATCCTGGCCCATATTATACAACTCTGGTAGCAGCTCCTCCTGGGGTCCTACCCACCAGCTTGGCCTTGGCGCCTGTTTCTGAGAAACGGGTCCAGACATTTCCCCTGGAGGGGGAGAGAAAGGGTTAATTACAGGTGTTGGGATTAATTAAAGCCTTTGATCAAGGATGATGGGAGAGGAGGCTATGTCTTCTGAGAAGGAGAGTGGCTGGACATGTATGTGTGAGCATGTTTGGATGAAGTACCGGAGCATCTGAGCTGGGTCATAAGGGTTAGTGTATGGGAATCCGTGAGTGCTTCATGTGTAATATCGAGTATGGATGTGTTGATGTGTATGTAAGTGTGTGCTCCAGTGTGAGAGGACCTGTGTGTACCTGAGTGTGCCACGGGCCTCCCAGCAGCAGGGAACACAGAGAAGGGGGCAGCAATCAAAGTCTGGACAAGTCAGTCTGCTCCTCTGAGCCTCCCTGTGCTCCCTGGGGACACTAGGGACCTACTTGGAAAAAGCCAGCTGTGAAGATCAAATAAGGTCGCGCACGGAAACCGCACGGACTGGGACTCAGACCCTCGAGTCAAATCTCAGCTGTTATTACGGTTACATGTGGTTCAGCAAGAGGAAATCACATCTGGGGAGGCAGGGACTGTGGTGTGCCAAGCAAGGTCCTGTGGACAGGCACGTGCATGTGTACCGAGATGGGGGGAACATGTGTGTAGTATACACATGGTATGGGTAAGTGTTCTGTTGGACACGCTAGGCTGGGGACCTTGTGGTTTGTGTTAAGATTTCCTGTCAGTTCCTTTTGTTTTGTTTTGATTTTTTTTCTTGGTATGTGTGTGTTTTTTTGGGTGCCTCTGAGGCCAGAAGACTGCATGGGATTCCCCAGAATTGGAGTTACAGGCAGGCAGTCATGAGCCACCAGATGTATGTGCTTGGAACTGAACTCAAGTTCTCCAAAGAACAGGAAACGCTCTTAGCCACTGAGCCCTCTTTCCAGCCCCTGGATCTGACTGTTGAGATAAGGTCTCTAGCCAAAGGAGGCTAGCCTTGAATTCCTGATCCTCCCCCGCGGCCCCACCCCACCACCTCACCACCCCCTTCCCTTGGTACTAGGATTACAGGTGTGCACCACCAAATTCAGCTCCGTCCAACACTTCACATATGTCAGACATGATATTTAAAGGTTCTGTATTTTGGGTATTTGAGTACTAGAAAACATATTGTGGGCCGGAGTTTAAGGCCAGCCTGGTCTATATAGAGAGCTCTGGGCTGACCAGGGCTATATCATGAGACCCTGTGTGAGAGAAAGAAAGAAAGAAAGAAAGAAAGAAAGAAAGAAAGAAAGAAAGAAAGAAAGAAAGAAAGAAAGAAAGAAAGAAAGAAAGAAAGGAAGAAAGAGAGAGAGAGGTTGTTTATAGAAGACAGACTATCCATCCAGCATCTAGATATTCATCAGGAAACTTTTTAAAAAGACTTATTTATTTTATGTATATGAGTACACTGTAGCTGTCTTCAGACACACCAGAAGAGAGCATCGGATCCCATTACAGATGGTTGTGAGCCACCATGTGGTTGCTGGGAATTGAACTCAGGACCTCTGGAAGAGCAGTTGGTGTTCTTAACCGCTAAGCCATCTCTCCAGCCCCCATCAGGAAACTTTTGTTGAATGAATGAAGGTGTTAGTGATTGGGGGTGTTGGCCAATTCTCCAAATACTAGTTTCTGTGTAGCATTGGATGTTTCTCTTTGTGCCATGTATGTACTTTATGCATATCCCAAAGACTCCACCCTCCCTGACATAACAGGGTGCTGTCAGGCCTCCATGTTAAGGCCATATGCTGAGATGTGTGCTGGGGTCTGGGCCGAGCCCAGGCTGTGTTCTAGCCTGTCTACAGCAGGCACCATGACCAGAGGCTGGGGTGAGGAAGAGGTTTATGCAGTGGCAGGAGGCAGTCACTTTAGTCACCCACTCACTGGCACACCCTTCCCCTTTCTCGACTGGCTCTGGGTGACTGATGCTAAGGGGGAAAGTTCCCTAGTGAATCTCATAAATTGGCCCTGGAATGTGGTATTTATTGCAGCGTAATCGGTTGTAATGCAGATGGAATTACCCAGTAAAGGCCCCAAGGAGCCCTGGGGGCCTAAGTTGCTACTACAGCAGGCCAGCCTTCCAGGATGGGCAGGTGGAACCAGAGAGAGCCTGCCAGCTCACCTGCTGGCTCAGGTGCCCACCTCAGCTAGGCTCTGCTTCAGGCTGGGCACAGGTGGACCACCCACAAGAATTTTGACGCCTCCTTTTCTCTACCCAGCATTGATCTGCATCTGCCTTTGGTCAAGAGCCAGATGTAATCAAATAGGATGAAGATTGTAGCTATCTGGGACCGAAGGGCTTACTATGGGCCAGGCTCAGGGCTAAGATTTTGTCACGCTGATGACCACCTTATGAGCTCAGGGGGAAGAAGTGAGCTCAGGGGGAAGAAGTGAGCTCAGGGAGCTGGAAGACTGGATCTCAACCAGTTCGGACCCAGCAGATACCCTTCTCCTGCCTCTGAATCCCACAGCCCCTCCACCTGGAATGATGGATCTGCTGTCTGCAACCAGAACTTCCAGGTCACGGTAATGACTGTCCCTCAGTGCCTTCTGGGGACAGGTCCTTTCCTAAGCCTCTGAGTCCTCCTGAAACAATGAAGATCTTCAACTGGGCCAAAGGAACTCTTTCTCAGATTCTTGAACCTCTAACGGTCTCCCCAGCCAGCCTGACCCTCTCCCTGAGGCAGGAGTTAAATATGACGCATCTGCATCCCTGAATCCAAGAGAAAAGTGGCTACGTACAGGAGTCATTTCATAAACGCTCGTGGTTTGATTTTGTTTTAAGACAGGGTTTTTCTGTGTGGCCCAGGATGTCCTGGAACTCTCTCTGTAGGCCAGGCTGGCCTCCAACTCTGAGATCTGCCTGCTTCTGTCTTCTGAGTCTGAGATTAAAGACCTGCACCCCAACTGCTGCTACCCAGCTTCTTTCTTTCTTTCTTTCTTTCTTTCTTTCTTTCTTTCTTTCTTTTCTTTCTTTCTTTCTTTCTTTAATTTCTTTATTGTTTTGTTTTTTAAGACAGAGTCTCTGTGTATCCCTGGCTGTCCTGGAACTCACTTTGTAGACCAGGCTGGCCTTGAACTCAGAAATCTGCCTGCCTCTGCCTCCCGAGTGCTGGGATTAAAGGCCTGCACCACCACTGCCCGGCTCCTTTTTTATTTTTGAGACAGTGTCTCGCTAAGTCCCCCAAGCAAGCCTTTAGCTCTCGATTCTTGTGCTACAGCCTCTCTAGCGATGGCTACAGGAGTTAGTCAACACACCCAAGGACATTCCTGCCTGCACACTGACCAAGCTATGCCCTTTATACTTGGACAGGTCCTACTACCCATTCGGCAAGAAAGACCTATCTTAATGAAACACCAGAGAATAGAGACCTGAAGTGCAGAGGGAACCCAAGACAGATTTTTTGTTGTTGTTGTTGTTGTTGTTGTTTTTTCCCCCCCGAGACAGGGTTTCTTTTTATAGCCCTGGCTGTCCTGGAACTCACTTTGTAGACCAGGCTGGCCTCGAACTCAGAAATCCGCCTGCCTCTGCCTCCCGAGTGCTGGGATTAAAGGCATGCGCCACCACGCCCGGCTCCCAAGACAGATTTAGTTTGTTGAATGGACAGATGGATAAAAAGGGAGGAACGGATATAAGATGAGTGGATGGATGCATGGATGCATGGATGGATGGATGGATTCAGGGCGGGGTGGATGGGTGCATAAATGGATGCTAAAATGGAGAGATGGTAGTTCAGCAGATCTGCCTCCTGCTGAGTAGGATATAAGTGACTTAGCTGTGTGGTTGTAAAATGAGAAAATATTGGGTCTGTACCCTCCAGGGCAGCTCGAATGGGTCTATGATCAAAGTGCCTTAAATCTCAGCTGTTCCTCCCTCTATGATCAGGTCTCTTTTGAAGGCTGCCTGGCCAACAAATTGTCCTTGGAGGACAAATCCAAGGCCAGGTATACTATAGCACCCTCTCTCTCTTAGGCTGGAAGATCCTTGAGGGGGCAGGGGCCTAATTCACTCCCTCTGTCTGGCCCCAGTGGTGCCAGGCATACAGTAGGTGTTCAGCAAATATTTGTGGACCGCACGCAGGCTTTGACTAGAGCCTCCTTTTCAAAAGATCTCACGTTCCAAGCGCAGCGGGAAAATGAAATTGGTTGATCAGCTTTTCGGGTGAGGCTTTGGGATGATCTACGGAATAGCTTTGCTGAGCGCCCGCTTCCCGCCTTCCAGCTCCCCTCAACACACACACACACACACACACACACACACACACACACACACACACACACACTCACACACAGTCGGGCACTAGGTTGTTTGAGGTAAGGGTCGGAGACTCACGTGTGGGCTCCCAGATTTTAAGGGGGTGGCACAAGACGAAACCCTTGTGTAATTGCGGGGCTTCCCCTACACCCCCCTCCCCAGTCCCCCTACCCCCGGAGCTGGATTAGAGGCTGCACCGCTTCCTCTGGAGCTTGCAAGCGCTTCCTGGGACCCTTTGAAGTGGGTTCTTGGCAAATCCTGCCCGCGGGGCCCGGGGCGGGGCCTCCCGGAGGGGCGGGGCCTCCGCTCAGTCCCCAGGGTCACCAGGGTGCCTTCCGCCCACCTCCAGTATGGTTTCTCAGCCCCCTCCACCAGCCGCCGCCCCTCATTCTGTTGGCCTTCCCACCCCCATCTGTCCACATCCTCCTGGCCCTCCAGCTGGGCTTGGATCACAGATCCCTTACTTTCCTGTCCACCCCAGGCCTTGCTCAAGGCTCAGTATTTTTAACAGTAAAGCCAAGCCAGGCATGGCTGCTCAGGGCTGCAAGTCCACGAGTTCGAGGCCAGACTCAGCTTCATCATGAGATGTCAAAGAAAAAGAGGAGCTCACGTGCGATTATGACTCGGCTGTATGCCAGGGAAGCCTTGTGCCACCCTGTATCATCCAAAACCTGTGAGAAGTGGGGAGTCGGTCCCCACTTTACACGTGAAAACATGAGTCCCACCCTAAAACCGGCTTCCCACCCCAAGCCCACCCCACTCCACTCCACCTGTATGGAATATAAGGAAATCAACATCGACCTTGAGAGGGTATTTTTCCCCTCAGGGCGAAATGAGCCAATTTAAAGCAGATTAGATTATATTGATGGCAGGTTTATTGGTAAGCTACTCTCCCGTGGGCAAGTTCACTGGCCCCAAGGACCAAAGCCAGGAAAATCGGACCAAAGCCAGGAAAATTGCCGTGGGGAAAGGAGGGGGTCAGGGAGGGAGAGAAAAGGGGGTACTTGTACAGGGAGAAAGAGGAGGAAGAGGAAGAGGAGGAGGAGGAGGAGGAAGGAAGGAGAGACCAAAATGTCATTTCACTGGCAGTGGAGAAATAATCTGTCATAGCTGCTCTTCCTTCCTTCCTTCCTTCCTTCCTTCCTTCCTTCCTTCCTTCCTTCCTTTTTGGAGACAGGTCTCACTATATTGCTTTCACTGGCCTAGAACTTGGCTATGTAGACCAGGCTGGCCTCAAACTCTTACAGATCTGCCTGCTTCTGTCCCCTGAGTGCTAAGATTAAAAGCATGGGCCACTACCCACCATAGCCTGCTTCTTCTCATATTCATTTTTGATATACATTTATTTTGTGGCACCTGTTTATCATCAGCTCGTGTGGCGGTCGGAGGAGCTCTTGTGGAAGTTGGTTCTCCTTCCACCATGTGGGTCTCAGGGATGGAACTCAGGTCAGCAGGCTTGGAAGCAACTACCTTTTACCTGTTCTGTTGTTGAGCCACCTCTCCAGCCCCAGGTCCTGTCTTTTTTACAGAGGAGCATCTGTCAGATCTACTTTTGGGAGGGGGGAGGCTTCCAAGTCTGGCCAGACTTCTAACCTGTGCTGTCTCTCATCTTGCCAGGTCTCCCCTGCAGGCTGTCAGTTCCAGGGAAAAGCCTCACTTCAGAGACATTTGTAATACAGGCAGAAGTCAGGGGACCCTGCTTCTCACTGGCTCTGGCACACTTACTGTCCCCCTTCCGTGGATTACTTGCCCCTCCTCCGTTTTCAGGGCTGCTGTCTGGTTCAGCTCACCTGTGACACCCTCACCTAACATCCTTGCACAGGTTCCCCCACACACACTTTGTTCTTTCTCCACACTTTACCCATGGGCACCGGCAAGGCTAACAGTAGCTCACCCACTAAGAGATGTGTGAGTTTGGCACAGGTATGCCTAGTACAAAGCCTGGCATCTAGCCCAGAGGTGGAAGCTTCAGAGAGTAGGGGATTCCCAGTGCTACAGAAGGGAGCAAAGGGGTCTCCAGGAAATGCCCAGCCCCCGAGTCCCAGAGTCCTCCTCCTCTCTGACCCTGGGGCCATCCAGTCTAGGTGCTTTCCCAAATTTTGTTATTTCGTCATTTGTTGTGGCTCCACTTTACAGGCAGGGAAACTGAGGCACACACCAATAAAGGAACCTGCTCAGAGCAGCTGCACCACACCTCTGGGGCAGAGATCAAGTCCCTCTGACACTATGGTCCTGGTTCAACTTCACAGGGGGTCTCCATGCCCTCTCTCTAGTCTGGTTTCTCCACCCCCAAAAAACCAGCCTCCCCTAGGCTGGTTGGAAGATGGAGCCATGGCTGGCCCTCATTCGCTGTAAAGAGGTAGAAGCAGGGAGCTCCAGCCTTGCTTTCTCCCATGTCAAGTGGAGACAAAAATAATGCACTATCCACCTTGTGGGGGCAGGCGTGGAAGTGTGAAAACCGGGCAGATGCCAGGCCTGTGGCAGGTCCGAAGAACATCAACTCGGCTTATTTTTATCACTAACACCCTACTTGGGGGCCCCAGGCTGGCATGGTGTCACCTGCTTCCTGATCCTGACAGCTAGGCCAATGGCCAGGGTAGAAGCCTAGAAGCAGGAAGAATGGAAGAGTAGGGAAGCCACACGGTGGGCTTGAAGTCTCTGAGAATCCCCCAAACCTGCCCTATAACCCCTCACCTCCTGGTACCGCTCTAGCCTCAGTGTACAGTGAGCGGATTCAGCACAGCAGGGAGTGGAGCAGGGGTCACAAAAGTACCTGAGGGGGCACACGCACTCATGGGCTCGTGCTCCTACCCGGGGCTTGTTGAGAAGCCTTCACCAGACCTCGCAAGTGGCTTGCATGATGGATGGGCTGGTGGATAGATGGATAGATGGGCTTGGAGACAGATGGATGGATGGGCGGGTGGACAGACAAACAGATGAGCAGCCAGGAGGAGGCTACCTGGCAGCACAGGGCTGTCTGTAGGTTGATGGATGGGACACAGGGATTGTTGAGAGAGATGGGGCCCAGCGGGGAAGGAAGGAAGGAAGGGTGGATGGATGGGTGTACGGACAGACTGACTGACAGATTAGGGAAACAGATAGGAGAGGATGGAGGGGTGGGTGGGGGTCCGGGTGAGTGATGAGAGGCCCTGCTGAGGGAGGGGTCCCATGGGGTGGGTGTGGCTGAGATGAAGGACAGGGCCCAGTGAGGGGGATGATTTCCTGCCAGGGTAGTTGCAGACAGACGATGGATTCACACCCCACACCGGATGGATGGCTAAAGGGGGCCGGGCAGAAGGAGTAAGATGGGTCCCCCTGAGACTGGCTAATGGAAAGAGACAGACAGATGGAGGGAAATGAGACAGAAATGGGGAACAGGGACAGGAGAGGAGTCCGAGACCCTGACCCAAGTTGGTTCATAAGAAACTGTAGACCCTTAGTCTGTAGGAAAATATTTCAGGTTAATTTATCTTGGGCACACACAAGTGAGTTCGTGGACATGTGTGTGTCCAGATGAAGGGGCTTGGCTCTGGCTGGGTACTGGGCACTTCTCAGCCTGTGTGTGAACCTATGAGGGTGCAAACCTGGTGATAAGTCTGAGAATTGGGAGCCAGGAGGGTGGGGCCCTGGCCTTCTCTCAAGGCTCCAGTGGGAACCTGGAGATCGCCTTGCTTGAAGACCAGGTGTAAGTGTTTGGGAGCTCGGAACCTCCTGGGGTGGGTGCGAGTAGCTAGCTTACTGTGTGTGCCTGAGCTTCCTGTGTGTTCTTCGGGTTTCTCACCAGACCCATCAAAGGCCTCTTCAAAATAACACACAGGAATGGAGTGTGGTGGCTCGCACCTGGAACCCCAGATGTTGAAACAGGAGGATCGCTATGAGTTTGAGGCCACTTTGGTGTGACTATAGTCCCAGCGCTGGAGAGGTGAGGGCAAAAGGATGAGGAATTTCAAGGCCAGCCTTGGCTACTAAGCAGAGTTGGCAGCCATCCTGGGCTACATGAGGACCTGTCTAAGCAAAGTAAAACAAACCACAACCGTAATTGGAGATGTTTAGCGGGGCTCAGGCAACCCTGCCCTGGAAGACCAAGCCTAGTAGCCCCTAGGGCACTCTCTGCCACCGTCCGCTCCTCAGCCCTCCTTGCTACAGAGAGATGAGCCAGGCGGGGGGTGGGGGTGGGGGGTGGTGGTGAGAGGGGGTGGGAGAGGCGGGGAGGTAGGTGGGTAGCGGCGGTGACGGAGGAACAGCCCAGTAACAGAGCCACGTGGAGCTCAGGGCCCAATCTGTCCCAAACGCTGGGGGAGGGGATGTCACAGGTCTTTAGCAGCCGCCCAGCCCCGTCTCGCTCCGGCCGTCCCGCTTCCGACCCCGCAGGTGTCGCCTTTGAGGGTCGCCACGTGAGGTTTATGGCGCGGTCCCGCCTGCCCCTCGTAAAGGAGGTAGCGCCAGCAGAGCCGCTGCCCCCGTCGCCTTGGAAACAGGGCGCATCCCCGCGGAGGGTCAGGCGGGTGGGACCCACCTGGGGTCACCGGACGCTCCCGCGGCGCGCTCTGCATATCTCCACCAGCTCCCCCCGGGTGGTCCCCGCTCATCTGCCGCCCCTCTCCGCCCCTTGCCCCAAGAACCTTAGAGAGTCACCTCCTCCCGGAAGCCTTCAGACACTGCCACTTGTAGGGGGGCCGGGGTCGGGAACTGGCGTTTTCTAGCAGTGCCCACCAATGATCGTAGTCCCGTTGTGAACCTTGACCTCAAGCCAAGCACCAAGAATGTCATCTTTTGTCTTCATACCTACTCCTAGAATGAGCGGAGGACCAGCGAGAAAAAAACAAAAAAAAACCAAAAAAACCCACAACACCGTCACTTTCCCCATCTGTAAGGAGGGGCCGATGAGATGGGTCCTCTAACGGATGCTAGCTGACTTGCCCGCTTTCCTAAGTTCGATGCCCGGAGCCCACAGGGCGAAAGTAGAGGACTAATTCCCATTAATTATCCTCTGACCCACATGCCTGCCTCCACGGTTCGGGCTGTGGGCTGGCTGTGGACATAAAACAAATAAGGACTAGGCATCTGCCTTTTTTTTTTTTTAATTATATGTAAGTACACTGTAGCTGTCTTCAGACACTCCAGAAGAGGGCGCCAGATCTCGTTACGGATGGTTGTGAGCCACCATGTGGATGCTGGGATTTGAACTTATCACCTTCGGAAGAGCAGTCGGGTGCTCTTACCCACTGAGCCATCTCACCAGCCCCTAGGCATCTGCCTTTAACCCCAGAGCTAGGGCTAGGGAGGCAACAACCAAGGGGATCTCTGTGAGTTTGCGTCTAGCCTGGACTACATAGTAAATTCCAGTCAAGGCTACATAGTGAGACTGTCTCCAAAATAAAATACAAGTTATATATATATATATATATAATTTTATTTTTACTTAGGGAAGATATCAGTACCAGACTCTTGCAGCTTAACACCCAAAGTGGGAAAGGAGACCCCAGGAAGGCTGAGGCTGACAGGCTGCACAGAATCCTTCCACTGATCTACACCTCACAGGCAGCTCTGGCTCTGAAGAACCTCAGCTAGGGTAGGCAGGCTCCAGATGGTCCTGGCCCCGGTGCCTGCTGCACACAGTGAGCCCCACCCTTCAGGCCTAGAGTGGGGCTCTCCAAGCTGGTGGAGAGTCTAGACATCTCTGAGGGACCTCCAGCTCCCACATCCTGGAGAGTCTTAGGTCACCAGGCATGGCTTGTGACACCCACCCACCCCCACCCCCACCCCCACCCCCACCCCACACACACACACACATCCCCAGTCTTCTCTTCTGCAGACTTGGTGCTATACACCCTCCCTGCCTTTTGCTCTGGTCTATGGTCGCCAGACATATTCAAAGCCAGGCTGATGAGGGTTGCCTTGTCTTGCCATCGACAGGCACATTCAGGAGTTCTCAATGGCCTCCCTGGCCTTAAGACCTAGGGACTGAATCCAGGGCTGGACATAAGCCGTGGGACTAAATAGCCTTGGCTATACTTGAAGAGCCTTCCCAACACAGGCTTAGAAAAAAAGGGGCTCATAGATGACACCCCTCCGGGAGAGTAACCACCCACAGCCATTGTCCCTTCTGCTGATGAGCCCAACTAGGTGCCCATGCCTCTTGAATATGGACAGCAAGCCAGCCAAGTGGTCATTTCATGCCCATTTTATGGATGGAAACGTTGAGTCAAGGAGGGACAAAAAAAATCACTTGACAAACATTACCCCCTGGTTTTTCGAGACAGGGTTTCTCTGTGCAGCCCTGGCTGTCCTGGAACTCACTCTGTAGACCAGGCTGGCCTCGAACTCAGAAATCCGCCTGCCTCTGCCTCCCAAATGCTGGGATTAAAGGCGTGCACAAAAGACTTTTAAACCCTGTGGGGTCCGGCTGACCTGGGGTCTGCCCTGGAGATAGCATGCTGCTGGCAGAGGGGCAAAAGCTCCCTCGGAGCGCAGGTCACAGTTCTTCCGCGTTGTAGACTCTTGAGTGGGCCCTGTGAGGAGGCACATGACGCAGGCGCCCTGAGGGCAGGGTTGGGCTGGGTGAAAGTATGGGGCCAGCTTGGGCATCTACCTCTGAGTGTCTGAGGCAGTGTGACAGAGCCTGCACCAGACAGGCGGCTGTCGGCAACCTCCACAGATGAATAGGTGATGAGAGGTGAAAGGTTTGCTCAGTCAGACAACTAAGGCTGGGGACATAGCTCGGGTGGGCCATCAGGTGCTTGCAGGAAGCCTTGGGTTCGCTCTGCCCAAACTGGGCATGCGCGGTGGTGTGTGCCGGTAATCTCATCACTCAGAAAGTGAGGACAAAAGGATTGCTGTGAGTTTCAGGTTAGCCTGAGCTACAGAGTGAGTTCCAGGCCAGCCTAGGCTAGAGTGAGACCCTATCTCCATAAACTAAAAGAAAGAAAGCCTGATGGGGCTGATACACTCTCTTTTTTAACCCTGCTTGCTTGGGAGGTAGCGAAAGGAGGATGGGGAGCTGGAAGTTATCCTTGGTTGCTTAAGAATCTGTCTTTTCACTGTAAAGTGAAAAGTGTACTTACATATAATAAATAAAATAAATCTTTAAAAAAAAAGAATCTGTCTTTTCTTTTGTTTTATTTGTTTTATTTTTATGTGCATGGGTGTTTAACCTGTATGTATTTATGTGTATCTCGTGTGTGCCTGGTGCCCTCACAGGCTAAAAAAGGGGATTGGATCACTCTGGAACTGGAGTTACATACAGATGCTGGGAACAGAACCTGGGTCCTCTGGAAGACCCAGTTCTTCCAGAGAACTCCAGTGGCATCTCTTAACTCCAGTGGCATTTCTTGAGCCCTGAGATCCTGCCTTAGAGAGTAATAATGGGGGGGGGGTGGAGGCTGGAAAAATAGTTCAGTTGAAGAAACATTTGCCTTGCAAACTCGAGGACCAGAAGTCAATAATCAGAACCCACATAAAAAGCCAGGTGTGGTGAAATGCATTTTCAATCCAGCCCTGGGGAGAAGGCAGCAAGGTTTCCCAGGTTCCAGGTCAGGGAGAGACTCTACCTCAGACAAAAGGCTGCATACTTGAGGGACTTTGCAGGCTGTCCTCTGGCCTCTGTACATAAAAGCATCTGCACATACATGAACACACACATGCAACCACGCATGCGCACGAATGCAAACATGCACAGTGATATAAGTAGCGTGTCTTCCTGTCGGTGCAGGCACAGGGCAGTGTGTCTGTCTGTGCAGGAGAGTGTGCAGTGTGGAGCTGGGAATGGGAAGGCTGCCTGCTGCTGCCCAGTCATGCTCTGCCCTGGTCTGCTGTCTCCAGGGAGCAATGCTAGTAACTATTTTGCACGCAGCATCTGCCTGTGTTATGACCTGCACACACACCTCAGGCTCACCTGGGGGAGACTCCCCTCCTGTGAAACTGTCTTCCTCCAGGCCTGACCTCAGGGTCCAGAGGCCTCACCCTGACTTCTTTGCATGCAGACTGGCCTGGCCTATGACAGCATTACCTGCCTCCACCCTCTGGTAGTGAATTCCCCAAAGGGAGGGCAATGTCGCCCCCCCCCCCCATCAGCAGAGGACTGGAGCTTCCAGTGATGGAAGATGCTGTCACCTGCGGCCTTGACTCAAGTCACTGTCATCTGTTTTGAGGGAGCAGGTGGGGGCAGCGGGGCCTCAGAACTGAGCTGGACAATGGCGTAAAAAGTGCCTGGCCACCTTAGAGTTAGCCCCACCCATTCCATGTCCCAATGACTCTGCCATTCCTCTCTTATCGAAAGCCACCAAAACCAGCCATAGAAACTGGTGGCCTCTTGACCCTCATGCCTCGCCCTGTCAACCAGTGCCCGCACCCAGCCAGCCGGTCCACTGTCAGAGGGCTGGAAAGTCAACATCCCAGACTTCCGATGTCTCTTGCCTTGTGTGGCTCTGGCCTTCTGCTCCACTCTGGTTTCTTGGGAGGGAGCTGTATCTTACCCTCAGGATGCCAGGCTAGGGTGGGGAGCCGGCAGGCCAAGGGTACTACCTATAAAGATAAGGGGAATCTGAGGCTGCCGGCTGTGGCGGCGACGACGCCGCTGGAGGATCAAAGTCGGCCCCAGGGGAGAGGCCGGTGAGGGCTGTCACCTGTCCTCCGGATCCCTCAGGCACACTCTTTCCTTCCTTCCAGGATAGAAAGACTTCTGTGAACCCCAGCCAGCATAGGAAACGGAGGACCAGAGGGAGAGGGGCTAGTCCAGGCTCCCGTTGCCAGTCCTGGGATACATCTCAGTTACCCCACATGCAAAATCGACCGTAAGAGAGACTGAGTCAGTTTTATTACACGAGATAAGGGACTGGGACGCAGCAGCCAGCTCGGCGCCGGTCACGGTCATCTGCATGCGCGCCGCAAAGCAGTCCCCTTTCGCAGGGTCCAAAATCCTCAGCTTCGTTCCTGAAACCCGCTCTCCGCAAGCCCCGCCCCCCCCCAAGTTCTCTGCTGGCCCCAGCTTCCACCATCCCTCCCTGCTGTTGATGTCACTTTGAGTTTCAAAGCACCCCTCCCTCCTCCAAGGGAAGAGGCAGAGAATCTTCCCTGCCTCCTACCAGGACCGAACTGGTGACTGGGTTTCCAGAGAGCGACGGGCACGGAGCAGAGCGTGCTGACTCAGCACCCGGAGCTAAGGCTTACTTAGCAACCCGGCCAGGCCTTGGGCAAACAGAGCTGTGGGCAGCCACACCCCGCCACAGGAATGCAGTAGCATTCCTGGGGGCTGCCACAGCAGCAGGGCTGGGACCTGGAGGGCAGGTAAGCTGCCTCCCTTTCCGTCCTCTTCCACTGGGCAGGAGGGCATCTCACAGTAGGTCCCTGGGCTCTGGGTCCCAGACACAGTAACCCACAAGCAGACCTCAGGGGAGAGGGCCAAAGTGAAGGTCAAGAGACTGGAGATTTATAGTCTAATGCAACATTGGACAAAGCCTGCCTGACCCTAAGATTTTATCTGAAAAGCAGCCCTAGCATGAAAACCTTCAACGAGGGGACCTTCAGTTATGGATTTCACACCCCAGTGAGATGTGAATGAGGATCTCCATTAGGATGAGGGGAGCCTTGAGTGTTTGAGACCCTGGACCAGAGAGGGATTTATACCTCCCCGAGGCAGCACAGCATGGCTAGATTCCAGGGTAGGTCACTTTATCCTTCATATCTATTGTCTTTTTTTTTTTTAATTTTATGTATGTGAGTACACTGTGGCTGTCTTCAGACACACCAGAAGAGGGCATAAGATCTTGTTACAGATAGTTGTGAGCCACTATGTGGTTGCTGGGAATTGAACTCAGGACCTCTGCAAGAGCAGTGGGTGCTCTCAACCACTGAGCCACCTCTCCAGCCCCTATATCTATTGTCTTAAGCAAATCTGAGCCCCAGGTCCTAGTGGAACTGTGTACTGGTGGGGACCCTTCTTCTCCCTCCCCAGGAAAGCCTCCTTTCCTTCCTCTGGCAAGACCTCTTCCTCTTCCTCTTCTTCTTCCTCTGCCTGCCTTTGTCCTTTTCTGTGTTACCCTGGAGCAGGGGAGGCAGCTCTTTCAGGAACAGAACTCTTGACTCTGGACTGGACCTGCTCAGTGGTCCAGTTTCTGTCTTGCTACGCTATAGGGGAGATCTCCCACACTCTCTGGAGCAGAACTATTTCAGATTTTTAGACCATTCGTCTAGACTCTTTCAAGGCCGAACATCCTTCTTCTGAAAATCCAAAATTTGAACTCAGCTGGCCATCCCGTGTCACTCACAGACACCGACGGTTTGAGTTTCTGAATTGGAGATACAGGAGCTGTGTTACCAAAACTGCACTGAAGACAGAATATACCCCAGCTACTTGTCCTTGGAAAATCCGCGTCCATTCAGGTGTGCACCCCAGACCTCTGCCGCCTCCTTTAATGCCCCAGCTCTGTTTGCTTTTGCTTCCCCTTAGGGTATGGAGCCAGACTCTGAGAAGCAAGCCGAGGGAGGGGACCACAGCCTCTATTCACCATTCATTGCTAAGCCTGGATCCGGGGGCCTTTGTGGCAGGAACAAAACCTGAGGATCAGCTGTTATCTGAGAGGCCCCTCCCGGAAGCCTGAGAGGTGTGCTGTGCCCCTCCTGGGCCCTGCAGGGAAGAGCCATGCCCTGGACGCTCCCCACTCCCCTGGGTGTGAGGCTGGGGAATGGTGAGTAAAGTAGAATTCTGATTCCAATTTCATCTCAAAAGACTGGGTGGTGGCTTGATCCTATTATCAAATTTGAGGCCCTCAAACCAAGTCAGGTCCTGCAATTTAAAGACAATTTAAAATGGAGAGCGGGCTGGCTCCGGTGGACACACCTTTAATCCCAGCACTTGGGAGGCAGAGGCAAATGGATCCCAGTGAGTTCGAAGCTAGCCTGGTCTACAAAATGAGTCCAGCAGCCGGGTGTGGTGGCACACGCCTTTAATTCCAGCACTCGGGAGGAAGAGGCAGGCAGATTTCTGAGTTCGAGGCAAGCCTGGTCCACAAAGTGAGTTCCAGGACAGCCAGGGCTACACAGAGAAACCCTGTCTCGAAAAACAAACAAACAAAAAAAGAAGAAGAAGAAGAAGAAGAAGCAAACAGACAAACAAAAAAATTTCTTGAGTGTGGGTCATGTAGGCAATAGGGACAGAGAGCTCACAAACTTCCCACTCTTGTCTCGGCTCTGAAGCGAGACTAAAAGTTAAATGGAGAGCCAAGGATGTGTACATCTAGGCTGCCTGGGTCAAGTTGCGGTTCCACACCCATCCACCTATTGTTGTCTGGGCTTTCAGCCTCAGCCATAAGGTGGTCCGACAAGCTATGTGTATTCTCCCTTCAGGGGACAAATTCCCTTCCCCTTTTCCTTCTCCCATGTTGAGATTCCTGGGGAAATTCCAATTTATGAAGTTGCTAATTATTTATTGGCCTGATAGTCACCTTGAAAGACAAGGGCATCCCTTTAGAATATCATCTTTTCTGCCAGATCTGTTTTAATGAGAAGTCTCTGTCTCATTGTTCACTAAAGAAGGACATGGCAGGCACACACACACACACACACACACACACACACACACACACACATAATGCAACAAAAGGAGACAAGGCAGTGGGTACCACTAGCAGGTTGAGGATTCTCTGAGGTTTCAATGTGTGGCACTCAGATCATAGCAAAGGCTGGGTCTGAATGCAGAATATGTACGCATGCCCTTGTGTGCACACTTGAGTGTGTGCGTGTGATGAGGGTTCGGATTCAAGCAGTACCTGTGAGTGCTTAGAGTGAATCTGCTCCCCTCCCCCACCCTCTGGGAACACCATAACCTCCTCACAACCTCACCTCTAGCTAAGGGCCCTATATTACAGGGTTGAGGACTGTGTCCTTAGGGAGAAAGGGAGGCCCTGCCTGCTAGGGCTGTCCAGGCCCTGCAGATCAGACTGCAAATTAAAGCTGCGAGTCAGCCCATGTCTCTCGGAGGCTTTGGGCTACAGCTTTTGCCTGGCTTGAGCCCCAGGCTTTTTAGGGGCTGGATTCTCCCAGTCACAGTGATGAACAGCTCAGCTGTAGACCACCCCTGGGGGGCATCTGAGAGCATCAGGGTGTGTGTGTGTGTGTGTGTGTGTGTGTGTGTGTGTGTCTATTTGTCTCTTCAGGAGCCCTCAGCCCTGAGCCAGAATCAGGGGACAAGGTCTTCAAGTGGAGGAGGTTAAGGCAGACAGCCATGACTTCATTTCCAGGCAAGGGGACTGGAGCCCCAAGGTCACACTCCTGGGCTACCTCCAACCAGCAAAGACAGAGACTTTAGGACTAGTTTATTTAACAAAAGAGTGTGTAAGCATATCATATCGAGGTTTTTCCTTCCCTCCCCCTGTCCCTGGCTTTCTATCACAATCCTTCTCTACTGACCTTCTGGGTCTCCCTTTCTTTGTCCCTTCTCTCACCATCCTTCTTCCCTGTTTCGTGGAGGCAACAACTTCCCCAGCTTGGGTGACTCTGGTGTGGCTCAGGCCTCAGCCCCAGGCGAGCGGCCTCCCCCTCGCTGGAAGGTCTGTCTGAGAAGCTGAGAACCCGTAGACCCCCTAGCTCCTGCTTCCAAAGCAAGTCTTCTCCTCCAAGTCTCTTGTCTACACTGAGCGTCTAGGATGTAGTTCCGAAGTGGGAAATAAGTTTTGTTTTGTTTTTGGTTTTTTGGTTTTTTGAGACAGGGTTTCTCTGTATAGCCCTGGCTGTCCTAGAACTCACTCTGTAGACCAGGCTGGCCTCGAACTCAGAAATCCACCTGCCTCTGCCTCCCGAGTGCTGGGATTAAGGGCATGCGCCACCACGCCCCGCATGGGAAATAAGTTTTAAAACACAGTGGAGCGCTTGTCTATCTCAGAGGAAGGGAGGCCTTCATCCTCAGAACTAAGCAAACACAGTGACTGGGGTGGTAGGTGGTTCCCATGCTGCAATCGGAGGATACCTGGGAGCCCAAGGCTGCCCAAGGATGTAAGAAAGTGAGGTGCAAAGTCAGGCAGAAGAGGAAGGCACCTCCAACCTAGATGCGGGGCTGCGGTGGATTGCCCAGGTGCTGTTTGTATTTTGATGCTAATGCTGTTTCCTCCAGAGGGGCTGCCCGGACAGGGAGTGGATCACGTACTCAGGTGACTTCAAGTGACTCTTCTCCCCATTTTAACTGGTCTAATAATGCCCACAGCCTGTGATTGGGCAGTGGAAGGGAAAGGTGTGGCCGGAGGTTTTAGAGAGGGAGAAGAGAGGAAGAGGGAGAGGCAGTCGAGGAGCCAGAGGAAGAGGGAGGAAGAGGAGGTGGAAGAAAAGTGGAGCAGAACCACGTGGCCCAGAGAAGCCACCAGTAGCAGGGGAATCTCATAGCTGGGAATGAGCTCCGAGCAGTGTAGTGGTAAATCTGCCCAAATCAGGGCATGCAACTTATAAATGTTGTAACTGAGTTGTGTGCTCTTTGCAAGGGGTTGGAGATTTACTGCAACATGTGACCAGATTAGTCTCTGTGCTTCTTAGATCCCTGGGTACTTTCTTTTTTTTTTTTCTCGAGTGCTGGGATTAAAGGCATGCGCCACCACGCCCGCCCGGCTATCCCTGGGTACTTCCTAAGAGGGTGAGCCTCTCCCACCTCCACTTCCTGAGGGACCTCCACCTAGCACTAGGGACTCCAAAGAAGTACCAAGCCCTTGGCTGGTCGCCACTTTGCCCAGGACAACCATACCGCACTTTTCCCTCTCTTCCCCTGCTTCTCGTGCCAAGCAGGGGAAAAAGTGCCGGACAATTCAGGGACTGAGTCACAGGTCGTCCGGTGACTTGAGACACAACCTCTGCCCTCCCTGACCTCAGCTTCCCCATCTGTGTAAGTGAGGCTTGCCTCTGCGTGGAATACCACCTATCCCGCTGTAACACTCTACCTTCCCATCTCCTTCTGTGGAAGGACATTCTGAAACATGTGGGCAGGAATGTGGCCTGTCTCCCAAAGTGAAGAGGCACCCCCCTTAGCCTGACCTCAACTCCCCCAGACCTGAGGCACTCAGGCACCCGGGGGCGTGCAAGGACTTTGGATGCCATCACTGGGAGGAGAGGGGCACAGTGTGTGTGTGTGTGTGTGTGTGTGTGTCTTTGTCTGCGTGTCTTTGTCTGCGTGTGTGTGTGTGTGTGTGTGTGTGTGTGTGTGTGTGTGTGTGTTGATCTCCCTGGAAGCCCTGGAGTCATGCTAGGGCTAGGGAGGGATGGGAGAGGTGCCTGGGAGTAGAGAGGAACTTCCCCCTCTCAAGCCAAGGTTGGGGTCGATTGGTATGAGAAGTGCAGTCAGGGCAGCCTGAGTCGCAGTCACCAGCACTGTCTGTGTCTGCTTGGCTTCTGAACGTGACAGGGAGGGCAGGTGAGGCAGCTATATGGACACCTCTGCTGGCTACACGAGCCTGGAGTCTCCTTCGCTCCCTCCTCCCTCCCTTCCTCCCTCTCTTCTTTCCTTCCTCCTCTTTCATGTTCCTCTTCTATTCCCCCCCCTCTCTTCCTGAGAGCCCGGTGTTAAACATTTACCAGTCCCTGGCTGGAGGCCACCACCAGTATCCCCAAGGGATCACTGCCTTAGAAAGTCTGAGCTCAGACGCTCTGAGCCCTGGTCTCAGGCCAGGTGACAGATCTGAGCCTGTAGTCCCAAAAGCGGAGGGAAAAGCCATGTGTTCCTCGTCACTAACAATTAGCTTCTCTTTTGACACCATCACCGACAATTTCCTGCACAGGGCAGGGAAGAGTCCTGACTGTCCCCTTTGAAGGGCTTACAGGTTCAGAGCCCCTGGACAGGAGGGCAAGCCCTGCCCTGTGTCATCAATTGAGTAAATATTTGCCAAGTCCTCACTTAACCTCTGGGGTATGTTTCTTCAACTAGATGGGTTCATTTGACTGAATTCACTACTCATTCATTCATTCATTTGTTCATTCATTTGCTCATTCATTTATTCATTCGCTCACTCATTCATTTGTTCATTTATTCATTTGCTCATTCATTCATTCACTCACTCATTCATTCACCCCCCACTCATTCTCTGGGTAGCTCTTGTCAGGTGGTGTGTAGGAAGATAGCAACATCTGGATATTTGTAACTTGAATCCTGGCTCAGTTCTGGCTCTGCCCCTTATGTTTCCTGGGCCTCGGCCTTTCTGCCTGTGTAATGGTGTCATGCAAGGGAACTTTCCAAGTTCTCTCTGAATCTACCTGGTGGAACAAGGAAGGCTCCAGCCGAGGCCACTGGTCATCAGGGTGACTAGTCCAGCCAGAGCTCAAAAGGTCACCAGCTCACACCCTGGAACAAAGCTCCTACCGGAAGCTCATGCCAATAGCTTTAGCTCTCAGGAGGTTGAGGCAGGAGGATGGCAAGTTCAAGACCATCCTGGGCTACATAGCAAGACCCTGTCTCAAAGGTTGAAAACTAAAATATAAGATTAAAATGGTCAGTTGTAGAGTGTTTACATTACCACAGTAAAGACCCAAACCAGAATGGTGCCTGGCCCAGTGAGTGATGGAGCCTGCTGCCAAGCCTGACAGCGTGGGATCTGTAGGACCTACATGGCAGGAGGAGAGAACGGACATCTGAAGGCTGGCCTCTGACCTCCACACACACCATGGCACACACACACACAGTCATACACACACAGAGAGACACAAATAGACACACATGCGGACACAGAAACTAACACACAGACACATAGAGACACAGATACACACAGACAGACACAGAGAGAAACACACAGACACATAAAGACATAAACACAGAGAGAGAGACACACACACAGACAGATGTGCACAGACACAGTCATACACACACACATACACTGTAATACAAAGAATTTTTTGTTTTGTTTTGTTTTGTTTTTTGAGACAGGGTTTCTCTGTATAGCTCTGGCTGTCCTGGAACTCACTCTGTAGACCAGGCTGGCCTTGAACTCAGAAATTCACCTGCCTCTGCGGGATTAAAGTTGTGCGCCACCACTGCCCAGCAATTTTTTTTTTTAATTAAGAAATACAGAGCAGGACATGGTACTGCATAGTGCACACCTTCAATTCCAGAACTTGGGAGACAGAGGCAGGAAGAACTCTGTGAGTTCAAGGCCAGCCTGGCCTACAAAACAAGTTCCAAGCTGGTCAGGGTTACATAGTAAATAGTAAGACCACCCCCACTGAGAGAGAGAAAGGAGAGAGAGAAAGAGAGAGACAGAGACAGAGACAGACAGAGAAACAGAGAGAGAGAGGAGGGCTGCTTGCTGATTTCTTATTTTATTTGCGTGCTTCACTGAATGCTGCTACACAGCAGTGATCAAACCAGACCAACATCCCTGGCTTTGCTTAGCGCATTCTGGACCGGTGCTGTCTGAGAACTCTCTGGCTGGAACGCCAGGTGGAAGGGCGTGCCCTGTATCTCTGTATGGGCTTTGCACAATCCACTGGCCACTCACTTCCAGTGGCCGTTAAGCATTCCAACCACAAACAAAGAGAAGCTGCCTTCGGTCTTGCTCACTGTGATGGACTTAGACAAAAGCTGGATGTGTTGGTACAGGCCTGGAATCCCAGCTCGGGAGGCAGAAGCAGGAGGATTATCACACGGGGCTGGCCAGAGCTACATAGCACGACCTTGTCCTAAAAAAATAAAATAAAATAAATAAAAGTTAAGGCACTGAGGTGAGGCGCAGCTGGTAGCGTGCCTGCCTAGGAGACACAAGCTACGGATTCCATGCCCAGCGGTGCAGAAACTGGATGTCATACCACACACCTGTTAGCCCTGCATTCAGGAGCTTGAGACAGGGGGATCAGGAATTCCAGAGCATCCTCAACTGCATAGTGTTTGCTCTCTCTCTCTCTCTCTCTCGTTTTTTGTTTGTTTTGTTTTGTTTTGTTTCAAGACAGGGTTTCTCTGTGTATCCCTGGCTGTCCTGGAACTCACTTTGTAGACCAGGCTAGCCTCGAACTCAGAAACCTGCCTGCCTCTGCCTCCCGAGTGCTGGGATTAAAGGAGTGCACCACCACGCCCGGCTCTCTCTCTCTTTTTTTTTTTTTTTTTTTTTTTTGAGACAGGGTTTCTCTGTGTAGCCCTGGCTGTCCTGGAACTCACTCTGTAGACCAGGCTGGCCTCTGTCGATCCTTCTGCCTCTGTGCCAAGTTAAAGTGTGCTGTGCACCGCAACCGCCCACCTGGCTGCTCTTGCCTTTCCAAGCCCCCACTTGTTGCTCTTGGGCTTCATGGACATCCTACATCAGAGTCTCCCTGTAAAGTGTAGACCCCCCAGGCCTGGCTTAAGACCTCTAGAGTCTTCATCTGGGACACAGGGCCTGGGACTCTGTTTATCCAGCTTCCCCAGTGATTCTGACAGGAAAGGTAGGTTCTGAGACCCATGACCCAGCTGCTTACAGATTCCCTGCTGGAAAGATATTCTGTAAGGACTTGACTGGGTCATGCTTTAAGGTGGCGTGATAGGCTCCCCCCCTCCAAACAGGGCTTCCCCAGCTGAGAACACACAGGCTTCAAGACAATGGATTCTGCCCAGCAGCCAATGAACTCCCTGCAAGCTTGCACTGTTCCCACAGAACAAACAAGTGACATTGCCATGCTGCCTCCAGTGGCCTTGAAGGGCCCCTGGGGGTCCCTCTCCCATGTCACAGAGCCTCCCATCTCCCCAGCTCTCCAACTCAAGGCTCTCTAGGCCTAACTGCTGGACAGTGAGAGGGAAAGGCTTGGCCAGGTGCCCCACCCTACAGACTAGCCTGGTCAAGCAAGGAGAGGAAGGAAGTGGAGAGAGGCCCGGGCCAGCGGACTCCACTCCTGGTAGGGCTGACACAGGCCTCAGGAATTTGAAAACAAACATTGGGACCGGGAAGGAAGAGGCTGCCCCTGGCTGCTGAGCCAGGCCAGCCCTTCTCCGGGGCAGCGGTGAATTTCAGCCCTGCCGACTGTGGCCCAAGGCTGGAGTTGGTGTCTGGAGAGTTTCCACTCCACAGATCATAGCGTTGTGAGGTGGAGGGGCAGTGGAGGATGACTCCTCATCCTCCTCCGAACCCCAGAACATCCTAGCTGGAGTGAGGGAGGAGAAAGGTCCAGAGGTTCAGAGAGCTGGCAGGAGGAGGCCCAGTACTAAGGGGGAGGCCCGTTAAGCACTTGTTAGTGGCCTACTGTGTCCCAAAGGTTCAAGATGGGAAATATCGTACTCTACAGGGCTGGCTGGGGAACCCTGAGGAGAGAGTATCAGGGGGCCAAGCTTGGAAGCTCTGCAGAGTCTGGACATGGTCAGCAGTATCTGAGATGAGCTCTGAAGGTTCAAGTGTAACCAAGCAGGAAGTAATTTTATTAACATCACCCTCTACAGAACCACAGCCCAGCGAGTGGATGAGACAGATGGGAGCGAATGGCTGTCATTGTCCCGTCCCTGTATGCGTGAGTGTGTTTGTGTGTGTGTCCATTCCTCGTGGTGCAACTTGGAGACCTTTAGAGCCAGCCTGCCTGGGTCCAGTCTTCACTGAGACACTTCCAGCTGTGTGGCTTCGGGCCAATGACTTAACCTCTCTGTGCTCCCATCCCTGAAATGAAGACAGTAACAGTTCAGGCTTCACAGGGCTTTTGTGTCAGCTCAGCTCAGTAAATTCATACAGGCTAAAGAGCCTGGGACAATCCAGGGTGTTAGTAAGAACCATAAAACGCCTTCTCTGACGTCATTATTTAAGCGCTAGCTCACACATTCACCTTCATTCATTCATTCACCCTTCACTGATTCACTTCCTCCCTCAGCTCACCACGCCCACACTCCTCCCTTGCCACCAGTCATATGTTGGGCAATCCCCAGGTACACAGCGGCTGGTTCCTGCATCCCAGGCTATTTTCCCATTCCCAACCGTGCCACCAAGCTGCTAATGACTCTCACTGTCCTCTAATTCCCGCAAACCTCAAACAGTAAAGGAGCTGTCTAGGTCGGGAAAACAAGCTGAGAACAGAACCCAGGTGTGGGCCCTAAGCCCCCAGCTCCTTGGCCAGAGCCAGCGCCGGAGCAGGGAGAGATGACTGAACCCAGGGCTCCCACTCATCTCCACACCTCCCCTCTCTTTTCACTTTCAGTTTGGGGCAGGGCCTCACTAAGTTGTCCAGGCTAGCCCTGAATTTCTGCGATGCCCAGCAGCTAAAATACAGACAGGTGTCATCAGACCCATCTCCCCACCCCACCCACCATCATCTTTATTGTTATTCTTCAACGGGGGTCTCACGTAGCCCAGGCTGGCCTTGCACTCTGTATGTAGCCCAGGCTGGCCTTGAACTCTGTAGCTGAGATGACATTTGTTTTGTTTTGTTTGGTCACTGTTGGTTTTAGTTTTGTAAAACAGAGTTTCTCTGTATAGCCCAGGCTGTCCTGTAAGTGCACTTTGTAGACCAGGCTAGATTCAGACTCTACCTGCCTCTGCCTCTGCTTCCTGAATGCTGGGATCAAAGGGGTGGGCCACCACCACCTGGCTAACATTGAACTCTTGATCCTCTCTCTCTCTCTCTCTCTCTCTCTCTCTCTCTCTCTCTCTCTCTTTCTCTCTGGTTTTACGAGAAGAGGTTTTTCTTCTCTGTGTAGCCCTGGCTGTCCTGGAACTCACTCTGTAGACCAGGCTGGCCTCGAACTCAGAAATCTACCTGCCTCTGACTCCCAAGTGCTGGGGTTAAAGTTGTGCGCCCCACCGCCGCCCGGCTTGATCGATTCTCTTGACTTCGGCTAAAGCCCCAGACTCAAGCTAGCTCTGCTGCAGCTGGAGGCCCAGAACCTGCTGAGGGAGCTCCAGAGGCAGCTGATTGACAGGCAGCAGCACTGAGCAGAGAGGCCCTGCTTTCCCTTCCTCCTTCCTCACGGGGCCTTGGAGAACAGGTTGGCCTGGGGAGGAACCTGCCACGATTCTGCAAGAGCCATTTCCTGAGTGCCCTCCTCATGCCCAGTCCCCTACGGGACCCTTTAGATGCTTTCCATAGCATCACACACAGTGGCTAACATCTCACCCACAAGGCAACTGTGCCTCAGAGAAGTTGAGGGACTTATCCAGGACTGCACAGCAAGGAGGCATGGTCCTGCATTCAAATCCAAGTTTGACACCTCAGCCTAACAGAGGCAACAGGGTTGGCATCTGGGATTGGAGAGCGGCTGGGTGGGGAATGAGGTGATGTTGGGGCCACAGGGTGGGACCAGAGACGAGAGGAGTGAGGAGCCACAGTACAGGGCGGGTAACGGGAACCTGGCCAGGCCAGGGCCCAGGCCCCTGGGCAGGCTCTGAACGCAGCAGGCTTGTCCTGTGGGGCTGCCTGGGCGATACCAACTGTGAGTGCTGACTCAGTGACTGCGTTGGCTTTTTCCTGGAAAACAGCAGCGGTGATGGGGGGGTGAGGAGTGCCGGGGAAGAAGATGAAGAAGATACCTGTTCCGGGAGAAGGAGGTGTAGGCACCTCTCCTGCTTTCCATACACAGAGTCCTGAGTTCAATTCTCCACACTTTCCCACATACTCCAAGTGCCTTGACACTTCCTCTGCAGACCCAAGAACCACCTCCGACCCATGATGGTACCAGCGGGGCAAAGGGCCCACCTTAGCCACACAGCACAGCTTTGGGGGCCTGTCCCCACATGCCTTCTGTAGAGATTCATCTGGCCCCACCCTAAGGGGCAATAGAGAAGGTGTCTGCATGACGGGGTTCTCCTGTGCCACCTCCTTAGGGAATTGAGAGCTACATTCTGCAGTGGGGACCAACTTTAGGGGCTCAAAGACCTCAAGGGATTGTCACCCCCGCCCCCACCCCAAGACGTCACACTGCCCAGCTGGGCCCAAGAAGAGAGAAGGAGTTCAAGAGCACCCATCCTCAGGCACCTGGCAGGCCCAGTCACAGTCATTTGTCACACCCCAGAGGGGATAATGGGATCAGGGACTGTGGCCTGCAGCACATTACATTGGCCCTCACACCCAGTGGGGTGCACCGGCAGAGTCCCACAGAAGCATTCAGGGGGCCAGCAGAGGGACTGAAGCCAGGAGTGGGGTCTGGGCTTCCCCAGATTCATCACCCATGACTCTCAGCCTCCGTGGGCTGCTGTGCATAGGGTTCTGTGGCAGGTGTGGGAACCGGCTCTGCTGTAGGGCTGGGAGGACACCAGGAAGCTGACTGGTAGGTGTGGGGAAGCTGGTGACTGACAGGCATGGAGAAGTTGACTGGCAGGCATGGGAAGCTGATTTCCCTGGTATAATATTCCCACCGTGGCCCATCTGGAGCAACACAGGACTCTCCAGCAAGGGCTACTGAGGCGAGCTGCCCTGGACAGCCTGTCCGACGGAGCCTCAGTCCAGCGCTAGCATGTCCTCCTCCTCCTCCTCCTCACACACAGAAGCTGGTGTGAGAACAGCAAGAATGTGCTTTGAGAGCTAGGGAAGAGGGGAGGCTGGGGTGAGCTCATTATAGAGGCGGCTTTGGCTGGGAGATGTCTCAGTGGGTAAGAATGCTCGCTATGCATGCGTGAGGCCCCGAGTTTGGGTGGCCAGGACCCACGTAAAAGGCTGGGTGTGGCTGAGCATGTACCTGGAACCGCACATAGATGAGGGGCAGAGGCGGAAGACTCAGGATTCTGGCAAGGGAGTCTAGCTGGGACCTCCAGGCTCAGTAAGAGACTCTGTATCAAGGGGATGAGGTGAGTGGTGGAGGAAGACATTAACGCTCTCCACACACTCACCCACCTGTACAGCACACACAGTCACGCACAGATGCACACGCACACACACACCACACATGCACACACACAACATATATATACACCATATAAATACATACCATACCTACCACAAGCATACATAACATACACACAACACACACACACCATACACACACATACACACTACACACACACCTCACATATACCACACACACTCATATACACACCACACACACACATACACACCTCACATACATACACACTCACCTACCTGTACAGCACACACAGTCACGCACAGATGCACACGCACACACACACCATACATATACACACACCACACATGCACCCACACAACATATATATACCATATAAATACATACCATACCTACCACAAGCATATATAACATACACACAACACACACACACCATACACACACATACACACTACACACACACCACACATATACCACACACACTCGTACACACAGATACACACCTCACATACATACACACTCACCTACCTGTACACCATACACGCATACACCATAAATATACACACACCGCACATGCACACACACCATACATACCACACCACACATTACATGCACACACACACACACACAATATATATATATATATATATATATATATATATATATATATATATATATATAAAACAAGCATACACACCACACACATACACAGTACACACATACACACATACACACATCAAACTCAGATACACAATACATACACTCTCTCTCCCATACACGGCACACACACCCTAAAGATAGAACACAGACCATAGCACACATTCAAACAAAGGGCTCCCCGGGGAGACAGTATGTCAGGTAGGCCTGGGTTCCCGGGAGTCATTTGCTATGTGAGCTCAGACTAGTCCCAGCCCCTTTCTGAGATTTGGTTTCCTGCGTGGTCGAATCTGGACGATACAAATAGAAAGAGTTCCTGGGGCTTCTGCTAAAGGAGGCGCTTCGGTAAACAGCCTGATACTTTGGTAAACCACTGTCCGTGTTGGCAACTGTTCTGCCAAGAACTTGGGCAAGCTGCTGCAGCGGGCAGCCTAGGCCACGGGTCACGAGCCTCTGAGAAAAGCTTATTCCAGACTTGGAGCAGAGACCAGTGCTGAACAGACTCCTGATCCCAGAGGCTGTGCCTTCCCTCAGCCCCTGTCCAGCCTGCGGAGCTGCCTCTACCCTACCCCATTACACCATTGAGCATCAGGCCGACTCCAACCACCAACCAGCACAGGGAGACCACAGGGTGTGGCACGCAGTCCTCCAGCCCAGCTCCGGCCTCTGCTGCCCCCTGGTGGCTGCCTGAGAGAGCTGCTGCTCCTACAGAGATGTGAACTGCCGCTGCTGAGGTCAGTTTGTGGAACACATCCTCCCTCGACCTTAGGATGCGCTAAAGCAGAGGGCAGGATTCCGATGAAACCGGACGGGACCGCTTTCATATCGTTTTTGTGCCTTGTGGCGCACCTGCGGAGGTGGATGACAAATCTGGGAGTCTCCTTCCGTGTGGATCCTGTGGATTGAACTCAGCTGGTCAGGCTTGGCAGCCAGGGCCCCTAACTGCCCAGCAATCTCCTCAGCCCTCAGACGGGGTTTAATCAGAGGGAAGTGGGACCTGGGCAAGTCACCTTTCAGAGCCTCGGCTAGCTGTAGAATGGGATGATGAAATCAGGATGTGGGAAGGATTAAAAGCCCTGAGCCTGGCGCCGAGGTTGAGCTGCTGACAACAAGAAGGCTGACTGTGTGTGGTTCCTAAGAATCACGGCCTCCGAGACCACGAGACTCCTCCCCTTTGTACAAAACTTCCTCTAAGTCTTATTCACTTATGTGTATGGCGTGACTGTGTGTATGTGTGTGTGAATGCAGGCACAGGCATGCCACTGAACAACTGTGAAAATCAGAGGGTAACTTTCAGGAGTCTGCCCTCCCCTTCCATTCATTGTGTGTTCCAAGGACTGAACTCAGGTCATGGGGCCCACGAATGAATATTTAAACCTGTTGTGCCCTCTGATCAGCACAACTCGTTTATTCATTTATTGCTTTGTGTGTGTGTTATAAATTTTAATGTGTGTAAAAAACATGTGTGCTCAGATACCCACAAAGAAGATCTGATGTGGGTGCTGGGAACTGAACTCAGGTCCTCCGGAGAACAGCAAGGGCCCTCAACTGCTGAGCCATCTCCCCAGCCTCCTCTTTTGTCTTTTTGAGACAGCCAAGGATGACCTTGGATTTCAGATCTTCTTAACAGCCCAAGTGCTGTTGGCATGCACCACCAGACTTGGCTTTATTAACTGTTTTAGAGACAGGGTCTCAATGTATAGCCCAGGCTGGCCCCAAGCCTCTCCATCCTCCTGCTCCAGCTCGTAGGTGCTGGGATTCCAGGCACACACCATCACAGGTGCCGGCACTGCCACCTTCCAGCCTCAGTTACCATGTAAGGAAACTGAGGCCCAACTGAAATGTGACAACAGCCGTTTCATAACCCAGCCTGGAGCCCCCTGCCTCTCAAGATCCCTGGCCTTGCCTCTCATACCAGCACTGGGCCATCAGGCCCTGCCAATGACCATTCTCAGCTCAGGGGCAGCACTAGCCAACGTCTTGCAATGGCCATCCTGGACACCCCCTGCACCCCGCCCAAGCAGGTGCCTGTACATCCCGTTCTTCTCCATGCTCAGTGGTGAGAATTCCACAGCTCCACTTCCTCCACCCACCCAGCTGTTTGTGACAGTCCATACAGAAGGGAAACCCTGCAGGTGTCAGACCAGGGTCCCTCCCGCCAACATGTCACCCATTCCTTTTGTTCCTTCTCCCAAGAGTCATGAAACATAACCTGGGGAGGCCACTTGAGAAGGAGACCTTGGAACAGGAAGGAATCACTTGGTTACAGGAAGTAAGTGTTCAGCCCAAGTTCAAACCCAGGTCAAAGCTGCAAGAGTGGCCAATCTGGTCTCTCAGTGCCCAGGACAGCTCAGCCCAGGTAGGACAGCTTCTGCCACAGCCTGAGGACACCCTGGCCACAGGGCCATTATGTTGTTCCTTGGGGAGCGGGGACTGTTGCGGAGGGGAGGTGGGGAGCAGAGGCAGGTGGCTCCCACTCAGGGCTATGCAGGCTTGGATGTGACTCCTGTCCCCATAGCCTGGGGTCCACGTGTTCTTCTCCATGCAGGGACACAGCTCTGGAAGACGGCGAGTTCCCTGCCTTCACGGACCTCAGAGCCCAACAGGGAGAATGGCAGACAGTAAATGAACCTACAAAGGAGCCAACAGGGAACCTGTGTTGCTGAGGGGAAGGGGCGGGCGTGTGTGCAGCAGCCATCAGGAGGTGAGCGGGTGGCATCTAAGGCCTGAGCTGTAAGGAGAAATCTAGGAAGGTCTTCAGGGAGGCAGAGGCATAAATTTTTTGTAACCTACATTTAATAAAGGTTCAACCGGGGCTGATGAGATGGCTCAGCTGGTAAGAGCACCCGACTTCTCTTCCGAAGGTGATAAGTTTAAATCCCAGCAACCACATGGTGGCTCACAACCATCCTTAATGAGATCTGGTGCCCTCTTCTGGAATGTCTGAAGACAGCTACAGTGTACTTACATATAATAAATAAAATAAATCTTTAAAAAAAAAAAAGGTTCAACCGTTCGTCTAGCTCAGCACCAAGCAGAGGTTAGGTAGAAGAGAAGAGCTATGAGGATATGGGGGGAAGTGGGGTTCAGCAAGAGTTCTTAGGGGTGAGCCTGATCTTCTTTGGCAGCGGTTCAGTCCCCTAGCAAACATCCAATGCAACTGGGCATCTGCCGACCAGTCCTCACAGCAAGCAGACACCAGGTACGAACCAGCAGCTGTAGCTCAATCCTGAAGAAACCACCAGGCTTGCCGACCAGCCCTAAGGCAAGGCTGCAGAAGCAGCAGCTCCCACAGGAACCTCCCGAGCAGTTCTAGAGTGAGCTCCCCACCACCACCACGGCAGTTTCCACAGGTTGAGGTCAACAATACTCTGTGGGCGTCTATCAAAGAATAGCGAAGTTGAACAAACCAATGCTCAGCGCTCGTCTCCCACTGTCTGTGGAGTCATATTTATACTCCTTCATCACAGGTCCTTTCACGTGTTTGCTATACCAAAACATCCTTTCAGCTGTGTGCCCCAGTAAACAATATTTGACATAACTAATTTCCCAAAGAAACTAGAAGTTTCCACCTCAGGGAGGTTTACAGAAAGCAGGGTTTGTTTGTTTGTTTGTTTGTTTGCTTGTTTTGTTTGTTTTGTTTTGTTTTTTGCTTTCAAGACAGGGTTTCTCTGTGTAGTCCTGGTTGTCCTGGAACTCCCTCTGTAGACCAGGTCTGGAACTCAGAGATCTGCCTGCCTCTGCAGAATGTGTTGAGTTTTGTTGTTGTTGCTGCTGCTGCTGTTTTCCATGTGCATTGGTGTGTATCTCACTTATATGTCTAGGGCGGGATGTCAGATCCCCTGGAGCTGGAGAGATGAACAGTTGTGAGCTGCCATGTGGGTGCTGGGAATGAAAGCCAGGCCCTCTGGAAGATCAGCCAGTACCCTTAACCACAGAACCATCTCTCCAGCTCCCAAGAAAGCATTTTAAAAGAGTAATTCTTGGGGGACAGGGGGAGGGAAATAAAATCTGGAGTGTAAATAAATAAATAAAAGATTAAATAAAAGCCGGGCGTGGTGGTGCACTCCTTTAATCCCAGCACTCGGGAGGCAGAGGCAGGCGGATTTCTGAGTTCGAAGCCAGCCTGGTCTACAAAGTGAGTTCCAGGACAGCCAGGGCTATACAGAGAAACCCTGTCTCGAAAAACAAAAAAAAAAAAAAAAAGAAAGAAAGAAAAAAAAAACCAAGAAAGAAAGAAAGAAAGAAAGAAGGAAGGAAGGAAGGAAGGAAGGAAAGAAAGAAAGAAAGAAAGAAAGAAAGAAAGAAAGAAAGAAGGAAAGAAAGAAAGAAAGAAAGAAAGAAAGAAAGAAAGAAAGAAAGAAAGAAAGAGTGATTCTTGTCTGCAAGGACTGACTGACAGGTAATGTCCATCCAAAATGAGACAGTTGTGTGGCAGAGTCCTTGTAGGTGTCTTCCGGTGTAAGAAGGTCACAGCTCTGTTCTGAGAGTTGTCATTAGCTCTGTGGGCATCAGACCCCTCCACCCGAAGATTCTCTTCTTTTTTTTTTTTTTTTTTTTTTTTTTCCGAGACAGGGTTTCTCTGTGTAGCCCTGGCTGTCCCGGAACTCACTCTGCAGACCAGGCTGGCCTCGAACTCAGAAATCCGCCTGCCTCTGCCTCCTGAGTGATGGGATTAAAGGTGTGCGCCACCACACCCGGCAATTCTCTTCATTTTTAAATCAGGGATTTTATTTATTCATGTTTGTTTATTGAGACAGGGTCTCACTAAGTAGAACCTTGAACTCACAGAGATCCACCCACCTCTGCCTCCCAAGTGTTAGGATTAAAGGCGCATGCCACTGGACGGGAGAGATGGCTCAGAGGTTGAGAGCACTGACTGCTCTTCCAGAAGTCCTGAGTTCAAATCCCAGCAATCACATGGTGGCTCACAACCATCTGTAATGAGATCTGACACCCTCTTCCGAAGTGTCTGAAGACAGCGACAGCGTACTAATAAATACAGTGTATATGATAAATAAATAAATAAATAAATAAATCTTTAAAAAAAAAAAAAAAAAAGGAGTGTGCCATCATACCCACCTCTGTCCCCCCATCCCCAAATTGGTGCTCTAACCCGCTGAGCCATCTCACCAGCCCACCTCCAAGCCTGATGACTTGAATCCAATCCCCAGTCTCCATGTGGCAGAAGGAACCAACTCCCACAATTCCTCTGGTCTAGAGACATGTGCTGTAGCCTGTGCACACAAAAACACACACCCAATACAGACCCGTAAAACATACACAAGAGAGGCAGCTAGGCAGCTCCAAGTACCTGGCATTCCTAGCACTCACACCAGGTGGCCCATAACTCCCTGTAACTCTGGCTCCAGGAGATCTGGTGCCCCCGTGTGGCCTCTGTGGCACTTGCACTCACATGTTCATAAATAAAAGTAAAAATGGGGGTTAGAGAGATGGCTCAGCGGTTAAGAGCACTGACTGCTCTTTTGAAGATCCTGAGTTCAAATCCCAGCAACCACATGCTGGTTCACAACCACCCACAATGAGATCTGGTGCCCTCTTCTGGTGTGTCTGAAAACAGCTACAGTGTACTTACATATAATAAATAATTTTTAATAAAAAATAATAAATAAAAGTAAAAATGAGGGTGCTGGTGAGATGGCTCAGCGGGTTAGAGCACCCAACTACTCTTCCAAAGGTGATGAGTTCAAATCCCAGCAACCACATGGTGGCTTACAACCACCCGTAACAAGATCTGACGCCCTCCTCTGGTGCGCCTGAAGTCAGCTACAGTGTACTTATGAAGAATAATAAGAAATGAATCCTTGGGGCTGGGGAGATGGCTCAGTGGTTAAGAGCACCCGACTGCTCTTCTGAAGGTCCCGAGTTCAAATCCCAGCAACCACATGGTGGCTCACAACCATCAGTAACAAAATCTGATGCTCTCTTCTGTCTTCAGACTGGAGTGTCTGAAGACAGCTACAGTGTACTTACAAATAATAAATAAATAAATCTTAAAAAAAAAAAAAGAAATGAATCCTTGGACCGGAGAGACCAACAGGAGCGAGCGAGGCTGTCCGGAGCAAGTGGAGCTGAACGGGGACGGCCAGAGCAAGCAGGGACGGCCGGAGCTAGCGGGCCGGAGCGAGTGGGGCCGAACAGGGATGCCCGGAACGAGTGGGGGCTGTACGGGGGCGGCTGGGAGCGAATGGGGCTGGCCTGAGCAAGCTGAGCCGGTGGGAGTGAGCAGGGTCGAGCAGAGCGAGCGGGGTTGATGGGAACAAGGGGGAAAAAAAAAAGTAAAAAGAAGCCCAGCTTCGATGCCTTTAATCCCAGCACTCAGGAGGCAGAGGCAGGCGGATTTCTGAGTTTGAGGCCAGCCTGGTCTACAGAGTGAGTTCCAGGACAGCCAGGGCTACACAGAGAAACCCTGTCTTTTTTTTATTATTATTAATTTATTTATTCCTTGTTCCGGTCAACCCCGCTCGCTCCCGCCGGCTCTGCTTGCTCCGGCCAGCCCCACTCGCTCCCGGCCGCCCCCGTACGGCCCCACTCGCTCCGGCCCGCTAGCTCCGGCCGTCCCCGTTCGGCTCCGCTCACCGGACAGCCTCACTTGCTCCGGTTGGTCTCTCCAGTCCAAGGATTCATTTCTTATTATTCTTCATAAGTATGTAGCTGACTTCAGACGCACCAGAGGAGGACGTCAGATCTTGTTATGGGTGGTTGTAAGCCACCATGTGGTTGCTGGGATTTGAACTCATCACCTTTGGAAGAGCAGTCGGGTGCTCTAACCGGCTGAGCCATCTCACCAGCCCGAGAAACCCTGTCTTAAACAAACAAATAAACAAAACGCAGAAATGAATCTTGAGCACGAGAGAACTGGCCCCCTAGTGGCTTGCCTCTTGGCAGCTGGCAAGCACAAGAAAAGAAGAGAAGGGACCAGAGTCACCATTATCTCCTTCAGGAGATGCCACCGATGAATTACTGATAACAGTTAACTTCCCCCCAGCTGCCTCCACAGCCTTAACATCACAGGTTTGTACAAAGCCTTCAGCCCATGTTTAGAAGACATTTCCTCCAAATCATTACAATCAGAAATTGTTTTTTTTTTTTTTTTTTTTTTTTTTTTTTTTTTTTTTAAGATTTATTTATTTGTTATATGTAAGTACACTGTAGCTGCCTTCAGACACTCCAGAAGAGGGCATCAGATCCCATTACAGATGGTTGTGAGCCACCATGTGGTTGCTGGGATTTGAACTCAGGACCTTCAGAAGAGCAGTCAGTATTTCTCTTTCTCTCTCTCTCTCTCTCTCTCTCTCTCTCTCTCTCTCTCTTTTCCAGGCAGGTTTTCTCTGAGGTCCTGGAACTCACTCTGTAGACCAGGCTGGCCTTGAACTCAGAAATCTGTCTGCCTCTGCCTCCTGAGTGCTGAAATTAAAGGAGTGCACCACTGCTGCCCAGCACCGGTCAGTGCTCTTAACTGCTGAGCCATCTCTCCAGCCCTTCTTTATTTTCAAAAAGATTTTTTTCTTTTCTTTTCTTTTCTTTTCTTCTTTCTTTCTTTCTTTCTTTCTTTCTTTCTTTCTTTCTTTCTTTCTTTCTTTCTTTCTTTCTTTCTTTCTTTCTTTCTTTCTTTCTTTCTTTTGCCTGCATGTTGTATGTGTGTGTACCGTGTGCATTCAGTGCCCAGGGCAGCCAGAAGAGGGCGTCAGATCTCTGGGACTGGAGTTACATATAGCTGTGGGCTGACATGTGGATGCTGGAAATTGAACCCTGGGCTTCTGCAAGAGCAACCAGTGCTCTTAACCACGGAGCTGCCTGGGGTCCTCTTTATTTTCTTTTTGAGACACGACCTTGGGTGTTGCTCAAACAGTTTCTCAAACTCCTGAACGTCTCACTGTCATGTGAGTTCTCTTGAGGCCCGTTCACATCCTATGCATTGCTGCGTTTTATTCTTATCTCTGTGCTTTGCTGTGACACCATAATTGTCACTTTAGAGTCAACAAGCATCTGGAGGTTTTTCCTATTTTGACAGTCAGTGGTTAGTCCTGTGAACAACTTCTCTGTGGGGACAACCGGACCCCTTTCTGTTGGATGCGCGCCAAGGAGGGTGGCAGACGCTGACTCGTGGGGAGGCTTGGGCTCAGCCCAGCAGATGCAGTGAGCTGTTCTCAAAGCAGTCGTTCCAATTCACACCCTCTCGCAGGCTTTTCTTCAGGAAAATCCCCACTGCCTCCACTGATACCGATTCTCCCCACAGTCTGGAGTGCACCTGCACTTCCCTGTGTAGCCAGCAGGGGGAGCCACAAAGCCCTGAGATTAAGAACGGAATCCTCTGCCCAGAGAAGACATGAGTGGATAGAGGGCAGAAGCGTGGAGGACTGGAGAGAGGGAGGGAAGGAGAGAAGGGGAGGATTGAAAGCTGGAGAAAGGAAGAGAGAGGGAAGGCTGGAGGGATCCAACACAGTTCCTGGGGCCCTCCCTGTGTTGCCCTGATGCTCTAGAGTTTACAAAGGCTTTATAAAAACTAGAAGCCACAGCATGGGCTGGGGCTTCGTTTTTTGTTGTTATTTTTCCTTTATTTGGTTTTTCAAGATAGAGTTTCTTTGTTTAGCAGCCCTGGCTGTCCTGGAACTCACTCTGTAGACCAGACTGACTTCAAACTCAAAGAGATCCACCTCCTTCTGTCTCCCAAGTGCTGAGATTAAAGCCATGAGCCACCACCACCTGGCCTTTTTTGTTTTCGAGACAGGGTTTCTCTGTGTAGCCGTGGCTGTCCTGGAACTCACTTTGTAGACCAGGCTGGCCTCGAACTCAGAAATCTGAGTTCTGAGTGCTGGGATTAGAGGTGTGCGCCTCCCGAGTGCTGGGATTAAAGGTGTGCGCCACCATGCCCAGCTTCCACCTGGCTTTTTTTTTTTTTTTTTAAGAAGTGGGCGCCAGATCTCGTTACGGATGGTTGTGAGCCACCATGTGGATGCTGGGATTTGAACTTATCACCTTCGGAAGAGCAGTCGGGTGCTCTTACCCGCTGAGCCATCTCACCAGCCCCTCCACGTGGCCTTTTAATTGTTTTCTTATCTTCTCATTTCCTCCTGATTGGTTGTTGTTAGGCAGGGGCGGGTTTGTAGCTTGGAGCTGCAGAGTTGTTGGGGGAATAACCTGGAAACCGGTGCTAGATGCTGGATTTGTTGGGGGATGGGGGTACCCTGGAGATGGAGGTCTTGTTGGTAACCTGGAAACTGGTACTTAAGTACCAGGCCTGTTAGTTTACTTGAGTTCAAATTTAGGTTCTCTAAGATGGAGTCTGTCGCGACCGCTTTGACCAGCAATTTGACCAGCAAAAAACGACAGGACCCGAGAGCTCTTCTTCCAGCAGTTTAATCAGGAACCTTGAATCACAACAACAACCCCGGGACCACACCCTTGGCCTTTTAAGCTCTACGCTAAGCCTATCCCAATGGGCCATGTGGCAACAGCAGATAGGTTACCAGAACGAGGACGTAAGCAAAGCCAGCAGCCTCTGCCACCTAAGGACTTGTTTACAAGAGAAAGCCCTCCCTGGTCAGGATAGTGGAGGGCGGAAACAGGAAATCGGCCTGACTCAGCAGCTCTCCACAGGAGTCTGAACCTCCCCCCCCCAAAAAAAAAATTTGGTCTCTCATCAGGACTCCTCACATAAAGGACATGACCGCTAGTCATATAACAGAACACAGAGTTCTCCATGCTAATGAGGTATCTAAGTGGGCCCTAAGGGCTAATAAGTGTCCCTTCCTGGATATTCCTGGATATTCCTCCCTGCAAATGGTATTTAATCTCTCCTCTCTCACCCCCCCAATCCCCCAACCTCTCCCCCCTCTCTCACCCCCCAGCCCAAGTCCTCCAGTTTCCCAGTGGTATCTGGGTATCTGGGAGTTAGGGAACAGCAGCTTTTGCTTCAGCTATATAAGCAGGAAGTAGTTTAAAGAGACCTAAGTCCCCTTTCCCCTCTAATCTTCTTTCTCTCTTAGGGTGTTAGGAGGAATAACAGTTGGAAGGGTCAGAAATATAAAAGAACAGAAATAAAAGAGATTAAAAGATTATGCAAACATTGCATTACTACATTCATTCTTAGTGTGTGTATGTATGCGTGTGCACGTGTGTGAAAAATACAGGGCAAATGATGGTGTCAGATTGTCCTCCCATCGTGTAAGGCCTGGGAACAGCTTGCCACCAGACTTGGCAGCAAGTGGCTTTTCAAACTGAGCCATCTCACTAGCCCCCCCCCCACACACACACACTTTTTTTCTAGAGACTTATTTTATACTTTTCATGTACTTATATGTGTGCCTGTGTATAGGTGTGTGCACATGAGTGCAGATACCATCAAAGGTCAGAAGAGGGCGCCAGATCCACAGGAGCTGGAGTTACACATCACTTCAGTTACTTTTCTACCGCTATAACATAAAACACCATAACCAAGGCAATTTGTAAAAGGAAGGCTTTATTTGGGGCTCATGGTTCTGGAGGGTTAGCATCCATGATAACAGAACGGGGCAACAGGCACCATGGTTGGAGTCGGTGCTGAGAGTAAGCCACAAGCACAAAGAAGGAGCACACTGGAGATGGAAGGAGCACACTGGAGATGGTGTATGGCTTTGAAAACTGAAAGCCCGCCCCGTGACACTGCTCCTCAAACAGGACACACCTCCTGTTATGGTTTGTATATGCTTGGCCCAGAAAGTGGCACTATTTGGAGGTGTGGCCTTGTTGGAGTGGGTGTGGCCTTGTTGGAGTAGGTGTGTCACTGTGGGTGTGCACTTTAAGACCCTCATCCTAGCTGCCTGGAAGTCAGTCTTCCACTAGCAACCTTCAAATGAAGATGGAGAACTCTCAGCTCCTCCTGCACCATGCCTGCCTGGATGCTGCCATGTTCCCGCCTTAATGATAATGGAATGAACCTCTGAACCTGTAAGCCAGCCCCAAGTAAATGTTGTCCTTATAAGAGTTGCCTTGGTCATGGTGTCTGTTCACAGCAGTAAAACCCTAACTAAGGCACCTCCTGAGCCTATCCTCACAGCACCACCAACCTGGGACCAAGTACTCCAATCTCTGAGTCTACAGGAGATGTTCTCATTCACACCACCACACAGGTGACTTTGAGATACGTGACATGTGTGCTGGGAGTCACACTGGTCCTCTCTTAACGACTGTGTAACTACGGGCTTTTCCACCTGTGCCCCAGTTCACACACACACACAAAAAAACCCAACTCTGAGGCTTATTATTTATGAATAAATACCCAGGCCATAAGCTTGGGCTTGCTTGCTAACTAGCAGATAACTTTTTTTTTTTTTTTTTTTAAAGATTTATTTTATTTATTATATGTAAATACACTGTAGCTGTCTTCAGACACTCCAGAAGAGGGTGCCAGATCTCATTACGGATGGTTGTGAGCCACCATGTGGATGCTGGGATTTGAACTTATCACCTTCGGAAGAACAGTCGGGTGCTCTTACCCGCTGAGCCATCTCACCAGCCCAGCAGATAACTTAATAACACATTTTTTCTTGTCTATGTGTGCCACATGGCTGGTTACCTCTCCTCACTTTCCTGCATCTGTCTCCTCAGAGTTTGGGGCTAATCTCTCCTGCCCCTTTCTCAGAATGCCTCTCTCTCAGCCGGATGTCCCACCTTCCATTTCCTGCCTCAGCTTATTGGCCATCAGCTTTTTTATTGACAGGTGATGCTTCCACACAGTACACAAGAGACTCTTTCTATTTTCCCCCTTTTAGCCCAATAACAGGCTCTTTCTCTTACAATACTAATTTTTTTTTTTTTTTTGGTTTTTGAGACAGGGTTTCTCTGTATAGCCCTGGCTGGCCTGGAACTCACTCTGTAGACCAGGCTGGCCTGGAACTCAGAGATCTGCCTGCCTCTGCCTCTCAAGTGCTGGGTTTGAAGGTGTGTGCCACCACTCCCCGGCTGGAGAAAGTGTTCTATCATCTATCCTATCCTGGAAGGCTCAGAGTTCTATACCTAAATCAGGTTCTTTTTTTTTTTCCTTGTTCCGTTCAACCCTGCTCTCTCTGGTCAGCCCCGCTCGCTCTGGTCAGCCCCGCTCGCTCCAGTCGGTCCCACTTGCTCAGTCCCTGATCTCTCTGGTCCAAGGATTGATTTATTATTATTCATAAGTACACTATAGCTGACTTCAGATGCACCAGAGGAGGGCATCAGATCTCATTACGGGTGGTTGTAAGCCACCATGTGGTTGCTGGGATTTGAACTCATCACCTTCGGAAGAGCAGTCGGGTGCTCTTACCAGCTGAGCCATCTCACCAGCCCCTAAATCGGTTTCTATCATAAAGTTAGTTTGCCAACCTAAAAACATCTTTTTAGACCTTAAAACATTTTTCTAAAACCTAAACAACTTAGGTACAATACTGTAAACAAGAATTGAAACATACATGCATAGTATGCTGTAACAATGTATACCCTTAATCTGTATCAATATACAAAATCCAGGGGGGAGGATATAGGGAACTTTCTGGATAACACTTGAAATGTAAATGAAGAAAATATCTAATAAAAGTTGAAAAAAAAATATACAAAATCCACAGCAAATGTAATATGATTTGGCTTGTTGATGTTCTTCGGTCTAAGAGTAGATTCAATAATCACTCCTTTCTCCTATTATCCCTATACCACTGAGGTGTCTGTTTCTCTAGTCCAGGAGTACATTTTGATTTTTGAGGTAGGGTCTATGTAGTCTTGGCTGGCCTAGAATGCACTAGAGTGAGTTCTTTCTGCCTCAACCTCTTAAGGGCTGGAATTACAGCCGTGCACCACTAAGCCTGGCTGAATCACATGATGTTTATGTGCCGTCCACCCTCTTTGTTTGTGTGGGGACAGAGATGGAACCTGGGGCCTCCTGTGTGTGAGCTAAACTCTAGTCTTCAGAAGGGCGTCTCCCAGCAGCCCCACTCCAGGAGACAGTCTTCTGACACTGAGTGGAGTTTGTGGACCAGAGGTTAGGGCAGGTCCACAAGTGTGTCTGGGCTACTTGGTGGTCGGGGCTGTAGATGTGGCTCGGCTCCTTGATGGGCTCTTCTTCCACCCACTCTACACTTTTTCCCCCCTCCCTTTTACCCCCCACCCCAACATTAGGTAAGAGAGAAAAGGGAATTGAGAGGAAAGATCCCTGAATATAGTCAGGGGTCAGAAAGGGGGTGATGTTTCTTTGGTTTGTTTGTTTGTTTGTTTTTCAAGACAGGGTTTCTCTGTGTAGCCCTGGCTGTCCTGGAACTCACTCTGTAGACCAGGCTGGTCTCGAACTCAGAAATCCACCTGCCTCTGCCTCCCAAGTGCTGGGATTAAAGCCATGTGCCACCACCGCCCAGCTGGGTTAATGTTTCTTATTACACTACTTCCTGCTGATTAGGGGTGTTAGTTCCTTGGGACAAGTTTGATCTTCTCTGTCTAGATTTCCAATTTCTTCTTGTTTCTTTTTTGTGTAGGACTACTGAACAAACTACAAACAACCAAACAACAACAATGACCCACCATGCCTCTCTGGGCACCTCTGAAAAGTCCCCAGAATTCCAATTGTCACACAACCACAGAAACTGCCTGCAGCCTGCAAAATCACTCCTCAGCTAGAGCACAAGGCAACTCATCGTCAGCTGCTGTGGGTCATTTGAAACAACTCTCTCCCATACCTGGGGTTAAAACAAAAACACGTTCATATGTGTGTGTGTGTGTGTTTTAAGGAAACCAAAATTCCAGACTTCTCACAACAAGCAGGTTCCAGCAAAGGCAGGAATGAGTACCGGAGCCTTCCAAGTCAGCTCCTGAGAGCCAAGGCCAGTTGGATAGACAGAGCCGGACCTCTGCCTCCACGGTGCCCTCCCCATCTCCTGTCCTGCAGACAGCAGCCTGTGCATCTCCTTCTGCAACAAGCAGAGGCAGGACCCTGGGTCCTTAGCCAAGGCCAACTGCCAGGTCCTAGCCTCCCTAGCAGGTGAACCCCGTGATTCTGCCTGGAGGCGGGAGGGAGAATGAGGCATGGCCCCTTGGAGATTGTTTGCTGCCTGACTCTGTGTGTGTGTGTGTGTGTGTGTGTGTGTGTGTGTGTGTGCGCGTGTGCGCGCACACGCGCGCGAGCAAGCATGTGGGGACCAGCCCAGGCTCCCAGTGTGTAGCCTGGACCCTCTGCCAGCTGAATCCAGATGTGCCAGGCGACCCAGATGCTAGGGAGCTTCTGGTCTCTATTTTTTTTTTTTCAAGACAGGGTTTCTCTGTATAGCCCTGGCTGCCCTGGAACTCACTCTGTAGACCAGGCTGGCCTCGAACTCAGAAATCCGCCTGCCTCTGCCTCCTGAGTGCTGGGATTAAAGGCGTGCGCCACCATGCCTGGCCTGGTCTCTATTTCTTTTTCTCCGTTGTTTTTTGAAAACAAGATCTCACTGTACAGCTTTGGTTGGCCTGGTACTCACTCTGTAGACCAGGCTGGCCTTGAACTGACAGAGCTCTGTGAGGAGTCCGGTGTTTTGTTTTGTTTTGGTTTGTTTTGTTTTGGTTTGGTTTTTTGAGACAGGGTTTCTCCGTCTAGCCCTGGCTGTCCTGGAACTCACTTTGTAGACCAGGCTGGCCTTGAACTCAGAAATCCACCTGCCTCTCCCTCCCAAGTGCTGGGATTAAAGGCGTGCGCTACCACGCCTGGCTAAGGATTTATTTATTATATGTAAGTACACTGTAGCTGTCTTCAGACACTCCAGAAGAGGGCATCAGATCCTATTACTGATGGTTGTGAGCCGCCATATGGTTGCTGGGATTTGAACTCAGGACCTTTGGAAGAGCAGTCTGTGCTCTTACCCGCTGAGCCATCTCACCAGCCCCTGGCTGTTTTTTATATTCCATTTTATCTCCACTCACAAACTAGGCCACAGACCATTTGCTGTCTGTCCTGGATGAAAGGTACTCAGCTTCTGCAGGTCTGCAGCTGATCTGCCTGACTGACTGAGCCATTTTAAGGCTGTTACCTGCTGCCTCCATTAGCACCTCAGAGTGACACAGGGGTTGGCTAGGTAAAGCCAGGAATTGTGCTTCTCTAAGTTGAAGTTGCTGGGAGAAAAGGGGAGGGGGACTCACCTCTGCCCTTTGTTCCCAGCAAGTGTATGACTCTCAGAGCATGTGTTCACATGGTAAAAGCTCACTGAGAGTTTACACACTCAGATCATAAATAAGATTATAACAGAGAATGCCTACTGCGTATATAGTAGGGGCAGTTATCTGGCTTAGCTTTCACCATTTGTCACTGACTTGGAGAGTCATTGGAAGTTTAAGACTGTAACTGAGCCCTGGGTGAAGTCTTGTTTGACACTCCTAGTCACTATCTTATCTCCTGGTTTTGCACCTGGGGTCCTGCGGTGTGTGTACATCTTCTTTATGACCTTCGGTTAATGGTTTCTGTAACCACTTAGGATATAGCCTACATTTTAGAAGTCGGCTGTTATCTCAGAAGCAATTAAGCAGTCCTGTTAATAAAAGGAACTCAAGCTGGGCGTGGTGGCGCACGCCTTTAATCCCAGCACTCAGGAGGCAGAGGCAGGTGGATTTCTGAGTTCGAGGCCAGCCTGGTCTACAAAGTGAGTTCCAGGACAGCCAGGACTATACAGAGAAACCCTGTCTCGAAAAAATAAATAAATAAATGGAACTCGAATATACCATTTGGTAATGATAACCCTGTCTCGAAAAAACCAAAAATAAATAAATAAATAAATAAATAAATAAATAAATAAATACATGGAACTCGAATGTACCGTTTGGTAATGATGGTGACTCTCCCAGCTCTTGGTGACCCTGCATGCTGGTTGTTTCTTCAGATTAAACATTCTTTGTCTTTGTATGCTATCGAGTCTGGGGTCTTCCTTCAGAGGATTTCGGACCCTTACCCTGACTTGCTTCTGTCTCCCCACGGCTACAGGGATGCATGTGGCACCACACACAGCTTCTCTCTCTCCTCTGTGAGTTGCCATGCCAGCCTTGGCTGCCCCTGTCCAGTGAGGCTCAGAACTGGAGAGACTGCAGGGGCCTGGTCCACACTTCACTGAGGACTCCATTCTTGGCCTGTCTGAGTATCTGGAGGGAGGGAAGCCCTGCTCAGAGGCTCTCACAAGAAAACTCCCATCTTCTGTCTCATCTTCTAGAGTGTAGCCCTGGGTGCTCTGCCTTTGCCATCCGTGTCGCATGGTGAGACACAGCACAGGCTAAGGCTAAGGAAACAGGAGTTCCCAAACCTCCGGAGCATTCAGTTGCAGCTGGAAAACTCGCAGAAGAGTCAGGAACTCTTCTGACCCTCGCAGAAGGGTCAGGGGTCCGTGGGCCCATAATGAGGAGCCCGGGGTTGGGGGCTCCCAAACTCCTGGACATCCCAATTCCAGGATGGGTCACAGGGGTTAAGAACAGAGTTGGGGTCTGCAGGCTGAGGATGAGAGGGATGGGGAACTCTGGCTTAGCTGTGGTGGCGAGTCTGGGCGTGCAGAGGGTCCTTCTATGGGAGGTTTAGACAGCAGCATGTGACAGTAGTCAAAGGCCTTCTCCACGCTCCCCACTGTTTATTGTTCATCATGGAAAATGGGTGTGTACCTTCTTCTCAGGATGGACTAGTGATTAAATACCCTTTGCAGGGAGGAATGTCCAAAAAGGGACGCTTATTGGCTAAACCCTCAGGGCTTCTGGATACCTCATTAGCATGGAGGACTCTTTAAAGGAGTCTACCTGGGCAGGACTTGAGCCTGGAGTGTGCTGTAGTGTGAGCCCTGAGGGCATGGGATACACAGGACAGGGTGGACCCAAGAGAGGCCCTGATTAGGGTCTCTCTCACATGGCCCATGAATCAGAACATGCCCCCCCCCACACACACACACACAAAATCCATGAATTTCTTCTGCCCTGCCCTCACCTGAGTGCTTGGGATGCAGGCATCATCCTGCCGCTTATGCAGTACAGGAATCTCGCCCAGGGTCATCCCAACACTGGTGCCTCCCCATTCCCTACTCCCCCTTTTTGGGGCAGAAGGGTCTTACTCTGTAGCAGGGGGGTCTCCTCCGCTGAGGTCCTCCCGACATAGCCCCTCCCCTTCCCCCAGGGAGTGCTGGGCTAATCCGCTGTGCACTGCCAGCTCGCTAGGAGGACGTATAAACAACTATGATATTGGATCCCTGCCCAGCGAATGAGGAGTCCATGCTGACAGACATGGTAGGCTGATGGAACGAATGAGGTGAAAGCCTGAGCCGTCATGGTGGACGAACACAACCCGCATGGGATCCAGGAGTGTCTCCTGGTCCTGGCTGGTGTGGGGCCTGGGTTTCATCCCCAGTCCAAAAAAGAAAGGAAAAGAAAAGAATGGAAGAAAGAAAAGGACGAAAAAGAAAGAAAGAGGGAGTGGGGTTAAGAGTTAAGTAGCCGGCAATTTCCCCCAAAATGTTTTTCAACATGGTCTGTTATCTTAGACCTCAAGAGGGGGAGGCCTGGGTCAAGGCCAGCATGGGCTTCGTTGAGACACTCTCTAAAGCTTTTCTTTTCTTTCTTTTTTTTTTTTTTTTAATTTGTTTAAAGATTGTGTTCATCATCGGCGCTTGGCGGCTCACCCTTCTCATGCCAGTACTTGGGAAGGGAAGAAGAGGTTTGCCTTGAGTTTGAGGCTAGCCTGGACTACAATGTGAGACCTGCTCAAAATAAAAACGCCGGGGGGGGGGGGGGACGCAGGGGGAGGAAAGGAAAAACAATGGACCCCAGTGGTGACCCATGTGGCCATCACGTGCCTCCTGACGTCATGAGCCGAGGACTCTGTTTACCTCTGTGGTGTTCCCGACGAAAGCCGCAGCAACTCCGGCTTCGTCATGAGAAAAACATCAGATACACCCAAATTGCAGGATCATGTACAAAATACCGACCAGAAAGCCTCAAAATTGCCCAGGTCAGGAAAACCCAGGAAAAACAAGGAAAAACGGAGGAGCTGAGTCAGACAGACAGGGAAGTGAGAGGACAGACAGGAGAGGGCACGTGTGGGCAGAGTGAGACCTGGGCGAGGCGCAGCTCACGGTCACGTGGACGGACGCAGTAGAGTGGGAACCACCTGGACTTCAGGGTGGATGCAAAGAAAGAAAACCTAAATACAAAACCGATTCGGAAACGGGCTGGGGCGGGAGTAAGGACGCAGCTCAATTTGGGAGGATTTGCCTCTTGGAGTCAAATGGGACCCAAAGCCAAGTTCCATCCCCAGCACCACATGAACCTGCGGTGGTAGCTTGGGTCTGTAATCCTAGCCCTGGGAGGTGGGGGCAGGAGGTTTAGGAGTTCAAGGTCATCCTGGACTGTGTAGGGAGTCTGTGGTTGTTCAAGGTCATCCTGGACTGTGTAGGGAGTCTGTGGTTGTTCAAGGTCATCCTGGACTGTGTAGGGAGTCTGTGGTTGTCTTACACTGGAGACCTTGCCTTAAAAAACAATCCCAGCACTTGGGAGGCAGAGGCAGGCAGATTTCTGAGTTTGAGAGGCCAGCCTGGTCTACATACTGAGTTGCAGGACAGCCAGGACTACACAGAGAAACCCTGACTTGAAAAAAAAAAAAAACAAAACCAACCAAACAAACAAATCAATAGAAACCAACTTGTGCAAAGAACATTAGAAAGAAGAACCATCCTTGGTTACATTGTGAGTTTGAGCCAGCCTGGACTATATGGGCCTATCTAACCCCCCCTAGGAAACTGAAGAGAGACTGGTGTGTGGGCTGGGAGGTAGAGTGTATCCTTCAAACATAGAACAGGCAGGAGGAGGAAAACAGACACTCTCCCACATCATCCTAAAACCTTGGTCAGCATTCCTCCCTGGCCACCCATGGGTGGGGCCACCCCTTCTTCTCTTTAGGAGAGAGAGCAGAAGAGAGAGAGAGAGAGAGATCGAGCAAGCCCTAGCTGTCCTGGACCTCACAGAGATCCACCTGTCCCTGCCTCTCTAGTGTGGGGATTAAGGGTGTGCACCACTATGCCTGGGCCCCTTCTCTAAGCCCCGAAGAAGACCCCATCCCAACTGTTCACGGCTAATTCACCCTCTGGGTCAGCAGGGGTGCCCCCAGTGGCCCATGGGACGCCAGGGTCAACCCTGTCCAGCCTGGCTCTCAGGACTGCATACATGGCTACTGTTGCCATGTGGATCTGAGTGTCCCGGACACCAAGGTACTAGAGGGTCATGGCACAAGGTGGGTTATGGCAATGCACCTGGGAGGTATTATGAGGTCACTGAGGGGATACGGAGACCCTACCTCTCCCTCTGTCTATCAGGCATGTCCACCATGAACTACTGGTCTACCCTTTGGCTCAGAGCACCAGGGCCAGTTGACTCTGGACGGAAACCTTTGAAGACTCAGAATACACATTTCTTCTTAAATTATTTCAGGCATTTTGTTGCTGTGACAGAAAGCTACCACACTGAGTAGGGCCTACCAGCGAAAGCTACACTTAGTAGGCTTATCAGCACATGCTAATCCTGGATCAGTGCATGGGGAACCTGGACCCAAGCTGGTCCAATCATATCTCTATTCTGACACAATTTTTGCTGGGAAAAAAAAATCTATAATGTATGTCTATGTCTTTATTCTGGGAACTTAGGAAAGCTAAATTCTGTTGTTTTGTTTGTTTTCTGTGTAGCCCCGTGTCCTGGAACTCTGTAGACCAGGCTGGCCTTGAGCTCAGAGATCCACCTGCCTCTGCCTCCTTATGATCTGCTATGATTAAAGGTAGGTGCCATTGCTACCCAGCTAATGTTACATATTTTTAAACTGTATATTGGGGGCCGGAGAGGTGGCTTGGGGGTTAAGGGCACTGGCTGGGATGTGGTTTTGGTTCCCAGCACTCTCATGGTGGCTCACAACCATCAGTAACTCCATTTTCACGGGGTCTGTCGCCCTCTTCTGGCCACCCCTGGTATTACATGCACAGGGTGCACATAAGCAGACCAGGCAAACACCCTGATCACATGATATACATGAAATACATCTAAAACGGTTTTTAAACAAATAAGCAAAACAAAACTTCCAAAACAGGGAAGATGTATGTTTGTAGATGGTTTTGCTAGGGCAGTGATGGGGAGATGGTTGGGGGGCCGGGGGGACGCCCAGTGAAGCCATAGGCTCACAGCTGGAGGCGGACAGAGGACATGTAGTAGGATTGGGATTTGTCTGTAAGTACAGCTCACTGGCAACCACAAAGTTCACAGAGGCAAAGAGCGATTCTCTCCTGAGATCCTGATGGGGTCCGGCACCATCTCCTGGAGTCCAGCCCAGGAGGCTGAGATGAGGGCCTGGCCTCTGAGCTGTGCTTTGGTAGTTTCAAGGCCCCCCAGTCGGGGGTTGCTTTCTTGGCACAGGCAACTACAAAAACTCACAGAGTCACTTTAATAGTCAAGCCTGCTTGGATCTAACACTTTGCTACTTGGAGGACAAAGTAGCAGGTTGAGGCAGCCCCTCTGCCCTCGGGACACCTGGAGACCGGTGACAGCAGAAACAGCCAGCTGCCCCACCCTCCTGATGGGGCAGCCGGTGCAAAGGCCCCAGCTCAGACTGTGAGCAGAGGCAGCCAGAGCATATTTACAGGACTGACACCCACCAGTGCCTGTGAAGGCGGCCCTCAGACACACAGAGGCCACCAGCACCCAGCAGAGCATCAGGCAGGCGGGTCCCCCAGCTTGCTGCTGGCATTGGAGACCCTCTTGTACTCTCTGAGGTTGCGCAGTCGAGCGCTGAGGCTGCTGATCTCCACCACATGGGCCTGAGGCACCCATCCCTTCTCACCATCGGCCAGGCGCACGCCCTCCAGCCAGCCTAGGAACACACAGCAAGGAAGGGCTGCTGGACGGGCCTGGGACGGAACACCCGATGCCAGCCTGGGGCCAGGTGACATTACAATAACAGCTCCCGGGAAGGGCCACATCTCTATGAGACGGGTATTTCCTTCTCTCCCCCATCACTCTCCATTCTCAAGCAGGAAGTCCTTCCTCTGGTCTAACCAGAATCCCAAATGCTATGGTTGATCGCCACTTGCATAACCTTCCCCTGTGACAGATTGGTCACGTAGCTACATCCTGCCTCTCAAAAGGGCTCTTGGGAAGGCCTGGTTCTCACCATCGCTGGTCCTGGTCTTCACTGCCAGGATGTCTGTCTTCTCCAAGGTGAGTTCATCCGGCTGCAGGGCCTTGTAGGTCCTCACGCACTGGACCTGGGGGCGGTCTGAGAGCCGAGAGAGGGTCCAAGAGTCCCCAGATCGGAGGTGGGAGGCAGAGGGGAAGAAGAAAATTGGGGACAGTTGCTCCTCTGCCCATCGCAGACAACTTTCCTAACCTGAGGCCTGACCAAGGGTCCTGACCACCCCAGCTCACGGTGATACCTCGTACTGACCTCTAGACTCCTACCCCATTCCCCAAACGTCCATCACATGCCCCAACAGTTCTCTGGGCATCTAAAGTCCCAAAGGCCCCTCAAGATCCACAGTGCTTCATGTGACACCGCCCACTCTGGCTCCCCTCCCCTCCTAGCCCGCTTCCCTCACACCCAGGACATTTGACCCAGCCATACAGGGCTGCTGTGGGCCCTGAGCAACTGATGCCTTCTGCCAGGCAGGAGGGCCTGACTCCACCCTCAAGCCATCTCTCAGAGGGCTTCCGCTGACTGCCTGTCTAGAGGAGGAGGCTGGTCCTCGGCCTCAGTGGGACTCAGAGCTGAAACCAGAGACTGTTCCGTTCCAGCCCTCAGCGCTTGGTGACAGTAGACAGATGAGAAGGAGCACTGCAAACGACTTTAAGCTGGGTGTGGTGGCTCATACTTGCAATCCCACTACCTAGGGAAACTGAGGCAGGATGTTTGCTACTTATTCAAGGCCAGTCTGGGCTACACAGCAAGACTCTTGTCTCAAAAAAGGAAGAAAGGAAGGGAGGGAGGGAGGGAGAAGACCAGACCTGGCCTGACTCTCAGATCAGGCAGGAACTGGCTGTGTGACCTTGAGCAAGTTACTTAACCTTTCTGAGCCTTAGTTTCTGAGATGGGGGGGGGGGGGCAAGTCAACGAACCTGGCTGACTAGATCACCACGAGGAGTAAATAAAATGAGTCCAGTCTCTGGACTCAGCCACAGCACATGCTTGCTAGGAATGTGTCTGTCTCCCCCCTCTCAGGCCCATGCCTCTGCTCAAACACCTTCCAGGGCTACCCCACAGCCCACTGCCTGCCCAGATCCTCTCCACCGAGATGTGGCCTGCTTGACAGCCTGTATCACACCCAAGGGAGCTGTCTCCATCCCAGCTGAGCCTCTAACCCATTACCACCATCATCTTAGCAACCCCACCCCCCACCGCCAATACACCAGGCCTATCTGCTTTGCAACCGACACAGACAGACAGACAGACAGACAGACAGACAGACAGCTGTGGGCTCCAGACCCAGCTCTGTCTAGCCCAGAGGACCTGGACTAGGCACTTGAGTCTCTTTGAATCTCTCCAAGTCTGCAAGATGAGTTGCCTGTGCCTACAGGGTTGGCCTATGCACACCCTGCCCAGCCCCTAAGTGCTCTTCAGAGCCACCCCAGAGAGTTCTGGGACCTACCTTCCCCATCACAAGTGATCTCCTTGTCCTCCTGGGGACTGGATGGTCGCAAGGCTGAAATCCACCGTTGTTTCTCACTTCTAGGGAGAGGGGGGTGTAACTATGCGGGGCGGGGTAAGTTACAGTGGCCCAGAGCAGGGGTGAGAACCAGAACTGGGAAAGCTTGGATTAGGTGCAGACATCCTTGGCTACAAGCAAAGTACCAGGCCTTTGCCCCAAACCCCACTGTTTCTGCACGCGCAACTTTAGCTGCCCCGACCTCGCGCCTGCGCCTCGCTCTCTGCCTCTGCGGAGCGGCAGGGCCCCCCTGCTCAGGGTTTGCTTACTCTGTCCGTGCTCTCAGCAGCAGCTGGTGCCTGGCACGCTGCCCGTGCAGTAGCCTGAGCAGGAACACATGGCCTGGGATGCCCTGGAGCTTCAGGCTGAGGTCTCGAACCTGTAGCTCAGCCATGTTGGCATGGACAAAAACGGCAAACTTCCCGAGCCTGGAGAACAAACAGCGAGGCAGGAAGGGTCACCAGAGGCTGGGTGCTACCCTCCTGAGCCACCGCAGGACCCCGCGAACTGGTGGAGGGAGATGGAAGGCGTGTTTAGTCTTCCAGGCCTGGCTTCACTGGGCGCCATTTCCCAGTTGGCAGTAAGGGTCCCATCAGGGCATCCAAACAGAGCTCAGGAGGCTAAGGCGGGAGGACTGCGCTGAGTTCAATGGCCTGGGTTTCTGCTAGCGGAAAATAGTGGAAACCACACTCTCACCCCATGGACACATTTTGCACTGCTTCCTGGACTCCTGTGGGTTTTGTATCAAGTCAGAGCCAGGTGCTGCTGGGTCTGCTGTGGAAGAGGCAGGGAGGTGGGGTGGACCCTGAGTTTGTTAATCTAGCCCAGAAACAAGGCTCCCCTCCTCTCCTGTAACACTGCGCTGTGCAGGAGGCCTGCATCATGTCTACCTATTCCCATACACACGCTAGAGCAGCGGTTCTCAACCGTCCTAATGCCGCTTTGATACAGCTCCTCATGGGGTGGTGACCCCCAACCATAAAAGTATTTCGCTGCTACTTCCTAACTGTAATTTTGCTACTGTCATGAATCATAATGAAAAGATCTGTTTTTCCTGATGGTCTTAGGTGACCCCAATGAAAAGGTCGTTCAATCCCAAAGAGGTTGTGACCCACAGGTTGAGAACCACTGGACTACAGGGAGCAGGTCCCTTTTTCCTTTGCTTTCCTGCGCTGGCAACTGTCTATCCTGAAGCGCCTGCCCCCACTTGGCTTGCTACGGTTACCTGGACAAGAGTCTCTGGTCTCTCCCACCACTCTGCCCTGCAAACTGGACAGGACCAGAATGTCGCCCCTCTGCACATCCCATCCCTACTCTCAGAACAAGACCAGCCTCTACCATGACTTCAACATTCTCCTGTCTGTCTGTCTGTCTGTCTGCCTGCCTGCCTATCTATCAACAGTATCTTACTATGCAGTCCTCATTACCTATTATCTATCTATCTATCTATCTATCTATCTATCTATCTATCTACAGGATCTTACTATGTAACGCTCATTGTCTGGACCTTGCTATGTAGACCAGACTGGCCTCTGTCTGTCTCTGCCTCCAGATTGCCGGGACTAACGGTGTGCGCCCCAGACTGACACACTGTCTTTTCCCACAGTCCACGGCCCAGCTTCACCAACCCCCAGGCACACCTTGCTCAGCTATAACTTTTCTATCTTTCCTGAATCACTTTTCTATACAAAACTCTTACTCACTCTTCAAAACCCAGCTCCAGGGCTAGAGAGGTGGCTTCGTGGTTAAGAGCACTGGTTGCTATTTAGAGGACCTGGGTTCAGAACCCAACACCCATGTGGCAACTCACGATATCTGTAACTCTAGTTCTCGAGGATCTGGTGCCCTCTTTTGGACTTTTGGGCATTGCATGCACATGGGAGTACACAGACATACATGTAGGCAAAACACCTATACACATAAACTAAATCTTATTTAAAAAAAAAAAAAAGCCAGGCGTGGTGGCGCACGCCTTTAATCAGAGCACTCAGGAGGCAGAGGCAGGCGGATTTCTGAGTTCGAGGCCAGCCTGGTCTACAAAGTGAGTTCCAGGACAGCCAGGGCTATACAGAGAAACCCTGTCTCAAAAAAACCAAAAAAAAAAAAAAAAACAAAAAAAAAAAGCCAGGCAGTGGTGGTGCACGCCTTTAATCCCAGCACTCAGGAGGCACAGGTCGGTGGATCTCTGAGTTTGAGGTCAACCTGGTCTAAAGAATGAGTCCCAAGACAGCCAGGGCTACACAGAGAAACCTTGTCTCGAAAAGAAAACAATAAACAAAACAAAGCAAAACAAACAAAACCCAAAACCAGCTCCTGTCTCTTCCCCTGGCAACTTTACTCATTTTCAGTCTAGGCTATGGGTTACCTTAGCATAGCTTTCCAATAAAACAACCACCTGTAATTTCAACTCCAAGGCAGCCGTACGCCTCCAGCCTCTGAGAGCATCCGTAACACATTCGCGCACAGACATGCAATTAAAACAACCAAAACCAACCAAATGGTAGCTCATGCTTGTAATCCTGACACTCAGGAGGCTGAGTGTTGAAGTCTGAGACAAACCTAGATTAAGCAGGGACTTTCAGGTCAGTGTGGACTCCAGAAATGTGAGTCCTAGGCTAGCCTGCTTTACATAGTAAGTTCCAGGTTAGCCAAGAGTTATTTAGTGAGACTGTCTCAAAACTAAAACTTTCAACAACAACAAACAGGAACAACAACAACAAAAAAAGTGACCAGTGATGTGGTTATAAGAGGTATGCCCACAGGTCTAGGGTTCCTGTGGACATAGAAAAATCTCATTCATCTCTACATCCCTAGCACCCAGCACAGTCTGGTGCAGCCTGGCAGTACAGGTGCAAGATGGCTCAGTGGGTAAAGGCACTGGCTACCGACCTTGGTGGCCTGAGTTCAATCCCCAAGACCCACATGGTAGAAGAAGAGAAATGACTCCCAGTGGTTGTCCTTTGACCTCCACATCGTGACGTCACACCACACACACAATAAAACACCAGAGGGACTGGAGACACGGCTGAGTGATTAAGAGCACTGACTGCTCTTGCAGAGGTCCTGAGTTCAAGTTCCAGCCACCACATGGTGGCTCACAACCATCTGTAATGGGATCCAATGTCCTCTTCTAGTGTGTCTGGAGACAGCCACATATAAATAAATCTTTGAGAAAGAAACAAAACAAACAGACCACCAAAGCTGGTCGGTGGTGGCACATGCCTTTAATCCTGGCACTCCAGAGGCAGAGAGGCACGCAGATCTCTGAGTCTGAGACCAGCCTGGTCTACAGAGTGAGTTTCAGGACAGCCAGGACTATATTAAACCTTGTTTCAAAATATCTACTCTATAACGACAACAACAACAACAACCAACAACAACACACTAAGTTTAAAAACAATTTTCAAAAGATATCTTCCCTTTCACCCCCTCTCCAGTCTTATGGTCTCCCAAACTCTTCCTCTGCATCCAGCTTACTAGCAAAATCACAGCTGTGGGGCGCTCTCCATACTGATGAAGACAGGGGGTAGCAGGGCAGTGGGTATTGGTCTGGGGTCCGTCTACTTCCTGGCTCCTTTACTCACTCCGATTTTGAGACTGGCAAGGGAACCTGCTTGCCAGGGAGGCATCTTCGGAAGAGAAAGGAACCGTTCGTGCAGCGTGCCAGCACAGGGGAGCTGCCAAGAACTTGCTGTTCACTGTCACAGGACTAGTGGCAGAGCTTGGCCTGGCCATCCCTGCCCCAGACTCAAGAGTTAGGGCGAGTCCCCTGCACGCAGTCAGCGCGCCCCTGGCCTCTGCCTGATAGAGCAGCCTGCCTCAATGCTTTTTATTGCAGAGCCTACAAGACCCAAGCCACCCTGCAGCTCAGCCTCAGACCTGCTGGGGCAAGTCCACCACAGGAGACAAAGGATGGAGTCCCCTCCAAGCCCCACTCACTCTTTTCTCCGGGACAGCAGCAGGCAGTCATTGAAGAGGTGAAGGTACACGGCCTTGCTGGACAGCTTCAGTTTGGCTGGCGGTGCGGCGGGCAGAGGGGCCAACTCCACCAGCTCCCCGTGCCGGACCAGCCAGCGGGCCTGTGAGATCAGCGGGAAGATCTGGAGAGAGGGGCGGACAATAGGGAAGGCAGGTGAAGCGGGGGATGCTGGGAGCAGAGAAAGGAAAGCATGGGCAGTGACTACCTACGCCCTATGCTCCCCCTCTCCCCCCCCCCCCGCCCCGAGGCAGGAGGATTGCCTTCTCTTACCTTGCCCTCAAAATGGATCTTCTTGCTTAGGTGAATGAGTTCCTCCGTTCTCTTCATGGACTGCACGCTCGCGTTACACTCCTGCACCAGCTAGGAGCAGGATGGGGGCCTTTATTTGGGTCCCCGCTTCGGGAAAAGGTGGCCCTCAGACGCCCACAGCTCTAACCCTCTGAGCTCACCTCCTTTAGAGCGCTGAAGGCCTTGGTGGCCATGTCCTCATCTTGGGAGCCCGGTGCTGTCCGCTTCAAGATGTTCTGGTGGGAGAGAAGGAGACATTTTCTTGAATGCTGTTGTCACTTGTAAGGTGACAACGAGTAAATGACCCCTCACTCATGTCCCTATAAGCCNAAAAAAAAAAAAAAAAAAAAAAAAAAAAAAAAAAAAAAAAAAAAAGAAAGAAAAGAAAAAGAAAGACAGAAAGAAGAAATATTATGAGACCTATTATGCATAATTCGTATACTCTAATAGAAAAAAAAAGACGATATAACAACAAAAGCACATGCTCGAAAGGCCACAGACCTTAGATTACAGACCAGCCTCTCCCTCCCTACCCTGTTGAGCTACCTCTACCAGCATCTTGAGGCGGGTGACCCTCTGGAACGGTAAGATGAGGAAGGAGGTGAGAGGCAGCCGCTGGCACACAGGAGACTCCTCTAGGCGAGCCAGGATGCCGGGGAACTTGGGGTTCTCTAGGCTGGACAGTGGGCAGGGTGTGCTGTCACTAGTGGATCTCTCAACACTCCTGTCCCATGCGGCCGGTCTCCCTTATCCCGGATGTAGAACTTCTTCCCAGAAGCCCTCGCCTCACAGACTGACCCTGCCTCACCCAGTCCTCTGTGCCTATGTCTACCCAAGCACCCCACCCACCCACCGCAGAGCCCCTCCTACAGCAGGCGCTGGTAGGTGCGCTCCTGATAGGCCTGGTTGGTGACATAGGGCAGGTAGACCCGACGGAATGCGGGGCAGTGGTGCAGAACCACATCGCACACGCTGAAGCGCAGCACATCGGCCTCTAGACGCTGCTCCAGGTCGTGAAGGAACCTGCCGGGAGGGCCAAGGTCAAGGACAGCACCACTACAGACTTCTGTCCCCACTCAGACAGGCCAGGTCACCCCCTCACCTCTCACTGGTGCTCTTGACCTCGGGCAGTTTGGAAAATAGCCACTGCTTGTCCTGAGTCCCCAGACACTCACTCAGCTCAGCGGAACCTAAGAAGTGACCCACGGCCACCGACAGGCTATGGATGTAGGAGGCCTCCGAGGTAATCAGCTCAAATTTGGCCTGAGGGAGGGGGTAGGCGAGTGATCAGAGCAGAGTCAGGCCACCCAGGACCAGGGTCTCCCGCGAAGAGGAGGCAGCCTCTGCAGACAGCATTTCGGATAATATGGCGCCAGGTGGAGCCCGGGCACACCCTAAGCTGACAGCTGACAAGCTCCGTTACGGCAGGTCTTTCCCTAAGGGCACCCCGCTAACCTCCACCCCCACCCCCGCACCTAGCTTTACCTCCGACCCCAACCAGCGAGGGTGTGGTCTATGGCCCCGCCCCTGGGTCTCCCGCCCTGTCCTGGACCCCTTGTCCTTGGCTTCCCCCTAAGGCTTATAGGACCCTTACTTTCCCAGGTCCTCCCACCCACTCTCCACATTGATAGCACCTCACCCCTACTAATCTCCCCTAATCGCGGGCGCTTGGCTACGCCCTGTCCTTGGCTCTGCCCCTTCGTTTCCCTCCAGGCTTCACTATCAGCTTGGGGGAGTCTTACTTTCCCAGGACATCTCACCCACCCTTTGGGCTTTGACAGTCCGGCTGAGCCATTGGACTTCTAGCCCAGCCCCTTGTCATAGGCTCCTCCCTACATTTTAGACCCTCCCGTCTACTTATTCAGGCTCTGTGGCTAGCCTTTCCTTCCCAGGTCTCCCCCCACCCGACCCACCCTCCCCAACACCGACCCACCCTGCAAGTTGACAGCCCCTCACCTCCCCTCAGATCCTATCACCTGCTTCTGGCCTCGCCCTGCTCTGGGATCCACCGGTCCGCCCTGTCTCTTGGCTTCTCCGCTGGGCTCCTGAGTCCTTTTCTTCTCCTCCCCCCATCCTCCCACCCCCCACTCCCGTTCTCCCACCCCTTCTCCACGTTGACAGCCCCTTATTCCTCTCGGATCCCCGCCCCCTTCCCCCAGCCCCGCCCCTCACCTCCTGCAGTTTGCAGTCGCGCAGGCTCAGCGTGGCCAGGACGCCGCTGCCGCGCACATCGGGGATGTCCTGCCACAGCGAGAAGGTGGAGCCCCGCGTCGAGCGCTGAGCGCGGAAAGAGCTGCTTGGGGAGAGGTTGGCGCGCGGTGGCCCGGGCCCCTCCTCCGCGCCCTCCGCTCCGTCTCCGGGGCCCTCCTCCTCACGCTGCTGCCGCCGCAACTCGCGCGCGCTGGCCACGTCGCTGTACTCCTGGTAGAGGACAGCTGGGCGGGGCGGGGAGCGGGAGCTCTTTACCCTTGCCAGAAACACTAATTGGGCGCCAACTGTACGCCAGCCCACCTGCTAGTCCCTGGGAGTGCAATTCTCTCCCTCGCAGCACACTGTCTCTACCTCCCAACTCCCCCCAAGGCGGGATCCCCAGTTTCCGACGCCCCCGGCCCACGTCTCCCCAGTGTCCCTCGCAGCATCTCCGCACGTACAATTAAGGAGGAAGCGGGACTGGCGCCGCTCAGTGGCGCTGCTGGGATCCTGAGTCGGCTTGTCGGGCGTGTCCAGCCTAGGAAAGAGCGTCAGGACCTCTTTGCACCCCTCCCCAACCTGAGCCCCAAGAGAGAGATGGGTACCTGGGTTCCACCAGACCACCGTGGACCTCGTTTAGATCGACGGGTGCTGGCAGCGACACACTGTCCGTCCTCGTCTCGGCTCTTCGGGATTCCCTCACGGGCAGTTTCCCTACAGAAAACAAGAGCTGGGGTTGGGCGAGCAAGAGAACAACATGGAGCACCTGGCTGATCACCCGAAGACGTTAACAGGGCTGTGCCCTGCCTGCCTAGCTCAGGCTACCCTCAGAGCCCGGAGGATAGCTGGTACCTTCCCGAATGGCTCCGGCACCTGAGCCCGAGGTCAGAGCCCTGGTGGCCGTGCTGCGCCCCAAGCGCAGAGAGGAATGCAGTCTAGTCATCAGCTCTGAAGCCGAGAAACGCCTTCGCTCCGGTGCCTCTAGGCCCCCTCTGGCGTTCCCAGAAAGCTCCTGCGGCCGGGGCTCTAGCGCACACAGAGCCTGCTCTTGCGCAGCCTGGCCAGTCTCCAGAAGGCCCGTAGGGGTCTCGGTGCCGCCGGTGGCCTCTTCATTATGATACACCTGTATCTTGCGCCCTAGGGGTGAGGATAAAATAACACCTGTCACCCACTGTAGTTTGCCCCATCATCCTCCTTGTTGTGGCGGCATGACCCTGAACATCAAAATAAGGTCCCCAGGTCAATGAGATCGCAAGAGCTTTACATAGAAAGTAGAGGGCCTGATTGCAGAAGGCAAGGGAACAGGGAAATAGGGGCTACCAGGCTAGTTATGTAATCCTGACAAGTCACTTGGGCCCTATGAGCCATCTTTCCCTTGTCCCTAAAACTTGCCCTGCCTTTTGGGGCATTCTGGAGTTTAAAGGGTTCAAAAGGAGCCATCAAGTCCCTCCCCAGTCTGCCCCAAAGGCCCCCCCCACACACACACACAGGGTGACTCACAGGCTGACTTCTCTGAGCCACCGTGGCTGGCCCTGCGTTGGGGCTGCATGTGCTGAGAACTCCAAGGTCCCACCAGAGCTGGGGGCTGGGCACCAGGACAGTGAGGCCAGCTGCCAGCCCTTCCGGGTCTCATTCCTCCACTGGTGGAGGAGATATGGGTATCTGGGCCTCCTGGGGACGTTGGCCATAACAGTCTTTGGAGAGGGGCAGGGGTTGCCAGGGACCAGCGGCTACCAGGAGCTTGCAGCTCCTCTGGAGCAATGGGAAAGAGATCCACACACAGTCGGCTCGGAGGCAGCTCCACAAAGGACAGGCTTTCCTGCTGGCACACAGCTACTGGACGGCGGGCGGTGCCGGCTGGTCCAGCCAGATGAGGCTGGAGGGTTGCAGGTGGCCCACAGTCCATTCCTTCTTTACTTTGTTACCCTCCTGGGCCTGCAGGAGAGAAGGTGTCAGACCCAGATATCGAACGACAGGAAGGGCCAGTTAGCCACCATGTCCTGGAGGCCTGTACAGACCCTCTTGTACACGTGCGCACAGGACACAGATACACTCACATGCCTGTTTAGTAAACGCTAATAGGAATCACCAGCACTTAGCAGGTGAGGAAGCAGCCACATAGTATCTCATTTAATCTCCATCGACCGACTTAAGGAACTGATGCCTGTGGGTGAGGAGAGTCTGCCGAATGGCAGAGTCAGGATTCTCACACAGGTGTCACGGCTTCCAAAGCTGCGATCTTAGCCACCTTGGTTATTCTCTCACACATGGACATGTGACCAGACATACAGATAACATACACTGTCACATAAATTCATGTTCCAGCACACAGACCCACATTTTCTTCTGGCATACATAGTTTCACAGATAACTTGAAACATGTCAAACTCCTGTACACAGTCACATCCTTTTTTTGTTTTGTTTTGTTACACAGGCTTAGATTAGTCTCTCTCTCTCTCTCTCTCTCTCTCTCTCTCTCTCACACACACACACACACACACACACACACACACACACACACACACATTCCAGGCATGTATGCACATACCAGGATACAGATACACACGGCCCCCAATGTCTCATTCTGAAGTTATCCACCCCCTTCCGTACCCAGACTTCAGGCCCTTCATGCTGAGTGATGCCTACAGCCTTGCCAAGCTGGCTGGGAGGGTCACAGACTGGCAGGAGGGCCACCACCCAGATTAGTCCCTCCCAGGAAAGAGCAGAGAGATGCCCAATCCCCAATTTGGGATGACTGAGGGGTTTATCCCCATCCCAGATCCCAGACACTGGATCAAGCCAGGCAGAATGGGCCGTTTCTGGGCAGGACGCCATCCCTGGGCAGTATGCCAGCACCCCAGGGCAGGATGGTGAACCCAGTGGTCCAAGACCCTCAAGCTTCTACCCTGGGCCCTCTGTGGCCTCTCTCTTGCCCCTCACCTCTTCAGCTGAAGCTGCTGCTGCTGCCTGCCTGCCTCCTCCGGCAGGGGAAGCCCTGTCTCTGCCCAGCTGGCTAGGGGAGATCCCACCCAGACAAAGAGTTTGATTCATCAAACCCTGTGGTGAGGCAAAAAGAGGGAGGGAGCAGGCAGCGGGCTGGGGCTGGGCGGGGGCCTACATTTGCCTGGCTGCGCTGTGGGCAGCCTGGGCAGTGAGGACCCCTGCAGAGGCCCCTCTGGCCAAAGTGCCAGTGCCCAGTCTGGCAGAAATAAGAGGGAGACCCAGAGAAATGGCGGCCTTAGAGACAACAGCTCAGGAACCGACTCTGGAGATTCTGAAGAAGAGAAGCCACAGAGGATGAGACCCTGGAGGTCCCAGAACAGGCTAAGGCTGAGACACCTTGAATCTCAGACTGGTCCAGATCTCAGGCAGATGACAAGTCCCCAAAAACAAGCAAACAAGCAGACAAGCAAACACAGGGAGACTGACAGGGGTGAAGAAATACTAGCTCAGTGGCGTTGCCCGTCTGGTGGGAGAGCCGAAACAAAAGCTGTTAGAATCTGAGTTGGCATGAAGCAAACCACAGGCAGTAACGCAGGAGGGGGCTGGGCCCAGCCCAGCCTCAGTATGCCAGGAAGGCTTCCTGGAGGAGGAGGTCCCAGCTCACTGTTGCAAGGTTCAAACCCTCAAGGACCCAGGACAAAAAGATGGAGCACTGACCCCAGGCCTGAACCAGAGATATCAGGGTGCATCTGGTAGAGGACAGTTGGGGCTCCCCACTGCACCCCAGCTTCTTCTCCCAGTTTGGGAGGATTGAGGGAAAGGATGACTGTTTCTCAAGGGCTCTCCCCCCAAACAACGGCTGTACCTCACTCCCTTGTTTAGCCTTTGTCCCTCGGGTCGATAAGCAATTATCTGGGTAGCTCACGCAACCTAAAGTAGGAGAGCTGGTACCCACTTCCTGATGCTAAGACAAGAATTACCAGCAATGCCTCAGGTACAGGGCAAAGTGAGCCTTGTCACTGGTAGGCGGTCCCCTGAGTGTCACCTCCTCAGTCTTTGGTGGAGGAAGGCTTGGGACAGCAGCCAGTAGTTAAGAGCAAGCAGAGGGGGGCAGAGTTAGCTTCTGTCCAGCACACAGGTCTCCTTTAGGTATAAGTACATACTCAAGCCTAGAAGTCCCCCCCCCAACAACAACTCCCGTCCACCATGATTTATAAAATTAAATAAGCAAAACATCAGAACTTAAGGCAGAAGCATCTTCAGACCTCCGAGGAGAAGGCTGAAGGAGCTAAGGGCTTTCTGGAATACAGGATAAAGAGATGTGTTGGGGGTGGGCAGGGGGTGTCAAGCTAGTCTTCTTCCATAGTGCTCAGGCCCAGAAAAGTCATGGCTGGACAGGGGTTCCAAGCCAAGCAGAGCTCCAGGAAGGGGACATGGGAGTGGCCTGTCAAGCTGGGATGCCAGCCCAGTAGCTTCTCAGGCTGCAGACCACCCAGCGTTGATGTTGCTGATTTAGGTCCAGAGCTGGGTTTAATACTGTGTAGCACTTCTTGGATGATAATATAAAAATGAAAGTCTCAGGGACTTCAGGTGGCTGGGTACCCAGATGTGACCCCAGGACACACTAGTGCTCTTGAAGCAAGGATCTCTCTGGAAACCAGGGTTTGAGGTCCAAGCCAAGCCTTGGTATCCTCATGTGACAGGTGACCCTCAGGTCCCCCTCTATGAAACCTGTGTCATAGGTGTCTCTGCAGGCTGAGAAGGATTGGCAGAGGTCAAGGGATGGTCTCTACTAGTTAGAGAGGGTAACCAGCCTGCCTAGCAAGTTGCCAGAGCAGTCCTAGGCACTGCTGTTGTCTGGGACAGCACCTCTGGCCCTGGTACCCAGCCCTTCCTCCCTCCCCGCTCAGTGCCCTTTGGCTGCCTGCTCAGAGGAACAGGGACCCTGCCAGAATCCCTTGCTCCTTAAGGGACAAAAACTAGTTGGAGGTCATGGCCAGAAAGGGGGTTCCAAGCCAAGCAAAGTCCCAGGAAGGCAAGAATGGACTGAAGCCAGAAACAGCAGGCAGGCAGCACAAAGGACTCCCTCGGGATACAGGAAGGGGAGGACGGTTGCTGACCCAGGGCCCTACCTCAGCCGGGGAGCTTCTCCGTCAAGCTGCTGGTACAGTCCAGGGCTCCAGGCCACCCTGGGGGCAATGGGGTTGTAGCCAAGTCCTCAGAGGACCATGTCAGCATGGCTCCAAGGCCAGGCAATGTAAGCTCTTGGGTATTGTGTGGGGTAGGGAGGGGGGAGGCGAGGGGGAGGGAGCCTTGCAGAGGCAGGCGGCTGTCTCAACGTGCCTGCTCCCCGCCCCCCTTCCCCAGAACCGGTTTGGCCAGTCAGGTACAAGAGGGGGCTGGAACAATGGGAGCCCTATGCCTCCCAGAGGCTCGGAGGGACCCCAGACAACTGCCTAAAGATGGGGTTAGCTGGGATCTGCTCCTAAGAGGTGGGCCACTTCTCTCTCTCTCTCTCTCTGGAGCTTCCCAAATCCTAGGTATGGGCGGGGACTTTGTGGGAGTGGAGGACATCCTGGAAGCTCTACAAAGGAACCTCCAAATCTGGAATCCCTTCTCAGGATCGTGAGACCTCCTCTGCTACCCCCCCGCCCCTCCCCCATGAGCCACATCTGTAAATTAGGAGCCCTCAGCTGCATAGAAGTCAGGTGGCCACTCCCCATCAATGGCCCTTTCCTGCTGGAGTGACCAACAGTCTAGGTCTTCAGCATCCGCGTCCCCAGTGAAACCTTCATAGAGAGCAGCAGCCTACAGGGAGTTTTAGTAAGGTCAATGACACAGCTGAGGTCAAGGAAGCCTCTATAGTGGTGGTGGGTTGGTCCATGATCTATGCCAGGCACACGACTTTGCCAAGCCTGCCGAAAAGGTAAAGCCACTTCCTCCCAGTTTCTGGATTGGGTGTGAGCTCCTGTTATGTGTGTGAGCGCCTTGCAATTGGCAAGCGGGTGCGATGCCCAGAGTATGGAGGGTGGCTGCAAGGACGATGCCCCCAGCGTTGAAAGCCTATATACTTCCTGTGTGCAAAGCATGGGTCTACCTACTGTGCGTCATGACCCTCTGAAGCCCACACTGTGACTGCTACCACTCACTCAGCAGCTGAGTACCTGAGGCTTGTGCCCCTGAACACGAGCACTCTCCCATCCGTGAGGTCCCCTCACCTCTTCCAGATGGTGAAACCAAAGCTCTAGGGGCATCGTTAACAAGAACGACCAGGGGGCTGGAGGCTGGAGAGATGGCTCAGTGGTTAGGAACACTTGCTGCTTTTGCAGAGAAACCAGACTCAGTCCCTGATACCCACGTGGCGGCTCACAACCATGTGATCTGACATCTTCTCTTGGCTTTCCTGGACACTAGGCACATATGTGGTCCATACACTTACAGACATGCAGGCAAAACTCACACACATAGAAAAATAAAAATGAATAAGTCAACACAAAGAAAAAAAAGAAAGAAAATAATCATAATCAGTATGGAAACCCAGGCTCATCTGGCTTCATCACTTGCCAACCTCCTTAGCCACTCACTGACTGGTGTGCTAGGAGACACCCGGCTGACCTCCCTTCCCTAAGTACCATCCACATCCTTTTCCCCCAAAAATTTGGTATGTAGGTGAGGATGATCTTGGGATATTGAACTTTCTGCCTCTACCTTCCGAGTTCTGGGATCACAGCGAGCACCACCGCACCCAGTTTACACAGCAAGAACCTCTTGTTTGTAGGCAAGCACTCTACCACCTGATCTTCCATCTCCAGGCCCCTAGCTAAGCCCGTCCCCTACTCTTCCTATATCATAGGCCTGCTAAGCTTCATGCCCAGACCCCAGTGAACCCTCCCTCAGAGTAGGTTTTTTAGCTTCTAGTTGATGACTTTAAGCTCAAAGTGGGGTCCTCTACTCCACCTAAGTAAGAACCATTACACGGTGAGACGACACTGTCCAGAGTGAGTGGGAGAGATAGAGTTGAGTCAACATTACATAGAGAGCAGGAAGAGGGGATGTGGAGAAGAAAATGCCAACTGTTTATTCCTCCCAAGAGTCACTGCCCTGGCCCCTCGCTGGAAACCAGAGGGTTTGGACCTTGGGTTGGGGCCAAGGCGGGAGCCCTAGAAAAAAGCTTAGGAAATTGTACCTCTGTCACACTGGGTTGGGTGAAGCAGGCTCTCGAGAGGAGGGACGCTCTCCCGGCCCCGAGAAAGTTCAAGGTAAAAGGGGGCGTGTCGAAGGCAGGACTATTGTAAGGAGCCTGGCCAATCCTTGCTCCACTCTAGAGGGCGGGGCTTGAAAGGGAGGAATCGGGACGTGGGGGCAATTAGGAGGCGTAGTCAGCCAGAGGTGGGTGGGGCCAGAGTCCAAAGTCTTACTGACCTAGAGCAGCGCCTCTTGATGGACCGCCAGGACCTCTCCTTGAACTTGCTAGGTACCACAGCGGGCACATTCCACTGGAGCCAGGCTGCCAAAGGCAGGAAGATCAGAAGGAACTGGGGAAAGGGGACCAGAGAACGATTAATCTTTCTGTTTAGTTTTGTCCAGACAGAGTCTCTTATGTAGCTTAGGTTGGCCTCACACTTACTATGCAGTCCAGGCTGACCTTGAGCTCGATTTATAGCCAAGGATGACTTTGAACCCGTGACCTTTTTGTTTCCACCTTCTGAGGGTTTGATAAGAAGGATGCAGCTTGGCAATAAATTTTTTTTTTTGAAAAATATTTATTTGAGTTTGGAGAGATGGTTCAATGGTTAAGAGAACCGCTCGCTCGTGCAGAAGATCCGGGTTAGGTTCCTAGCACCGACATGGTACCTTACAATTGTCTATAACTCCAGTTCTAGGGGATCTGACGCCCTAAGGTACTAGGCACATATGTGGTGAACAGGCAGGCAAAACACTCATACACATAAAAAATAATAAAATAAAAATTTTAATATGATTTCTTTTACGTTGTATGAATGCTTGCTTGCATGCACAATGTGCATGCTTGGTACCTACAGATGTCAGATGAGGGCATCGGATCCAGTGGCAAACTGGAGACAGAGAGAGTTGTGAATCACCATGTGGGTGTTGGGAACCTAACCCAGATCATCACAAGAGCAGCCAGCTCTCTTAACTACCGAGTTGCCTCTCTGGCTCCTTGACAATGAATGTTCACATTGACCTTGTCCTAAATCTCCTTCTACAGCAGGTTTGCCAGTGTCAGAGCCTGAACTCAACGATGCTTGCAAATCCCAGACAGATGCTCAGCCTACCTCCCAGGGGATGACGAAGCCAGATGCACGGCCAGCATTTTTCCAATAGTTGAGGGTGAGTTCCTTCGCCGGTAGTGAAATGTCTTGGACTTGGGGGTCCCAAGAGTTTCTCGGATGTGGACTCTGAGCTCTGCTCTACTGCCCCTCCCTTCCTTTAGAAGTTGGTCCTGCGGCTTCAACCCAGACGACTCCGACAGCTGTGTACTAGACAGACTCAGCTGCCTGCGGTTCCAGCTAGGTCCCTCTACAGTAGCCTCGCTCCATCCAGGCTCAACGCTCCTCCTCTTCCACTCTCAGCACCTCCTCCCCTCTCAGGCTCGTCCCCCATCCCCCGCCCTCTAGGCTCAGCACCCCTCCAAGGCAGGCCCCGCCCTACCCAGGCAACAGCACTCGGCCCTTGCAGGCAGGCCCTGCACCTCCCGGGCATGCTTCACCCGTCCCGGACTTAGCACACTGTCCTCTCCTAGGCATGTCTGGTCGCACCCAGGTTTAGCACGGTGTCCCTACAGTCGCTCCCCACCCTCCTCCATGCCTGGTGGGTCTTCCACCTGCAGGGTGTATGTGTGTAGGTGCTCTGGATCAGAGCCAAGTGAAGGGCACAGGCACCAGCGGGATACTGGCAAATCCACTCAGCTGGCTGTGACATTCTTACCGGTACCAGGGGTGTGGCCAACAGGGACCAATCCTACAACTCTCATCCCCCATTCAGGTACAAATTTATGCTCATACTAAAATAATCTTGACATGAGATTTGCTCGGGCTCCATTTGGGGCCCCAGGGGAAAACCTACTATGATTCTGCTTAATCAGCATAACAATAAACCGACTCCTAATGACGTACTACTGAGCTCATCGCTCAGCCCGCCTCAGAGACGCTTCTAGCAGTAGATGGAATTAACAGAGACCCACAGCTCTCTGAGAGAATTAGGGGCACTCAGCCCTAAATGGGAGATGTTTCTTATGCCCTCAAGGCTCAGGGATCTATTCCAGAGAATGGGCAGGGAGGCTGGAAGAGCCAGAACTGGCAGATGAATCCAAAGGATACTGAAGAAACTCAACAAGAAGATGCACGTATGAACTCACAGAGACTCTCAATATGCATAAGACCCGAACAAGCTCAAGCCAGACAAAAATCCTAGCGTGCGGAAGGTAAAGTGGACACAAACTCCCACCCCTCACCCAGAGGCTATTTGCAACTGATACTGGCAGGCAAGGGGACATCAGCTTTCTTCAATGGAGTGACATTGGGTGTATTAACCACATTCAAGAGCCTCACACTCAGAAACAGTTGGCCAACACAAATCTGACTCCAAGGTCTTGTTCCTTTTGAAACAGGACAACTCTGTGTAATGCTAGCTTTCCTGGAACTCTGTATACTGGTCTGGAACTCTGGCTCTGCCTCCCAAATGCTGGGGTTAAAAGCGTGACAGGGTTTCTCTGTATAGCCCTGGCTGTTCTGGAACTCACTCTGTAGACCAGGCTGGCCTCGAACTCAGATATCTGCCTGCCTCTGCCTCCCGAGTGCTGGGATTAAAGGCGTGCGCCACCACGCCCGGCTAGAGGCAGATTTCTACCCAGTTGCTGAACGCAGCAGCTGGGCAGAGTCAGGAAAGCTGCCCTCGAGACAACCATGGGCACAAACTCTGGTGTGAGAGGAGGAAAGTGTCTGGTTTGCACACATGTGCACACTGCACTCACACAGGCGTAAACACACACTCACAGAGGCATGTGCCTACATATGTACACATAGAGGCATACACACACAGAGACACATGCACACAGAGACATGTTCATGTGTACACACACAGAGGCACACAAGCACACATGCTCACACACACACACACACACACACACACACACACAGAGGCGTGCACACATGTCACATGACCGGGCGACTGTTCAGCCATCTCTAGGCTTTATCCAAAAGCCCTCACACTCAGTGACTTCACAGTTGTCCCAGTGTTGCTGCTTGTGAACCGCCTGAGAGCCCCAAAGCTGTGCCAGCTGCTGTTTCTGTTCCAGGGTAGAGAAGCCAGATAATGGTGTCATCGGAGCCTGTGCCAGGCAGGAATGGCCACTGTGATTCCCCTAAGACCCTTCAAAGTAGGTACCATAAATAGTCCCTCCTTACAGAGGAGGAACCTGAGTCCTAGAGGTCCTGCCTAAGTCCCCAGAAGTCCAGAGTGCTGGAGTCAGGACCCGAATGCAGCCACTGGGTCTCTGGAGCTGGGTGGGCTCTTTGCGCAATGCTCCAGGACTCAGTGCATTTTGGTCTCTGTAACTCATCCTCTTCCCAAAAGAGTAATAGAAGACTGGTAGCCATCAACTGCTCCCCACTGTTCCCCTTGTGAGGAACCAGGCTCAGAGAGAGGCAAAGCCACAACACCTGCCGGAGTCAGGGCTGGGACTTGTGCCCCTGTCTCCAGGCTTCTAGTCAATACTTCTTTCTCCTATGATGCTCGCAGGGACACCCTTCTGGGTAAACAAGGGGGCTTGGGACTGCATAGCTGACTCTGTCCCTACTGGCTACCTACTGCTTGCCCCCCTTGACCTGAGAGATCCCTGAGACAGATCCTACCCCACCAACCCTGAAGATGTAATGATGCCCACCCACCATTTCCCAGGGAACTACCCAGACGATGTTCTCATTCCACACGCCACGCTTCTTGCTGCACTACCCAGGAAACCCCACAAACCTGTGGGCTCACTACATCTATGGGCAATGTGTCCTCCCCCTCTGGAACCAGACCACAGTTTAACTCCACGCTGAGGCTTACCCTTTTTCTCCATTACGGTGCTTCGGATTCCTGTCCACTAAGAGTTAGCCCTGTTGGCAGGGCCGAGTGGAGAGGACTTGCTAACCACTCCAGTACCCAGGAGGCCTCTTGCCCCCAAGGATCTGCAGAGGCAGTGGCCTGTATCTACTGTTCAGCCTGTGACTGAGTGAGGGCACATTTGTGGTGCCAGAAGATGCAGTCTGTCTCTCTAGGAGGCTCTTCCTACCCTGCCAATGACAGTGGCAATTCCATTGTAACAGTATCTCCCGGAGACTTCCACCAGTTACAGCTCCTAACCAGTCCCCATTAAAGACCAGAGGCTCCTAGAGGGAGTCTGGGTCACTTCTGGAGTCTCTTTCTGGATAGCCCAGTACAGAATCTAGGATGTGCTGCAGGCTAGCTCCCTCAGAAGAGACTGATGAGCTCAAGTCGCTCTGTGTGTGTGTGTGTGGGGGGGTATAGTGTGTTTCTGTCCTTCCTCTCAGGAATAGAGAGGTTGGGGGAGCATAACTTTCTAGCAACGGGCTGCCACGTTACAGTGGAGGAAACTTGCTCAGGAGTTGATGGCAGCCAGCCCCATATGAAGTGATTCTGGCATCCAAAGGTGTTGAGGCTCCTGATGGAAGCCTCTGGTCTTTAATGGGGATTGGTTAGGAGCCTTTATGGGTGGAAATCACAGGAGATACTGTTACTATGTGGCTGCCACTGTCGTTGGCAGGGTGGAAGAAGAGTCCTAAAGACTGCATCTTTCAAGGGTGTGATGGTTTGTATATGCTTGACCCAGGGAGTGACACTATTTGGAGATTTGGAGGTGTGGCCTTGATGGAGTAGGTGTGTCACTGTGGATGTGGCTTTAAGACCCTCATCCTAGCTGCCTGGAAGTCAGTCTTTCACTAGCAGCCTTCAGATGAAGATGTAGAACTCTCAGCTCATCCTGCACCATGCCTGCCTGGATGCTGCCATGTTCCTGCCTTGATGATAATGGACTGAACCTCTGAACCTGTAAGCCAGCCCCAAATAAATGTTGTCCTCATAAGAGTTGCCTTGGTCATGGTGTCTATTCACAGCAGTTAAACCCTAAGACGAAGGGTAAGGCCAACCCTCACGCCAACTTTTTGAAAAATGCTGCAAAATTGGGGCTGGGGTGATGACTTGGTGGTTAAGATCACTGTCTATTCTTCCAGAGGACCTGGTTTTAATTCCCAGCACCTGCTTGGCAGCTCACAACTGTCTGTAAGTTCCAGGGGAAATAACACCCTCACATAGACATACACTCAGGGAAAATAGCATCCCCTAATGCCAGCCCAAAGCTGGAGCTGCAGGTAGCCCTGCCTTGGAGCTCCCGGTTCTTGTTGGGCATGAAGAGAGCTCTGGCACTCACAGCTTCACACATGCCCCCACCTTTTTTGTTTTGAAACAGGATTTTTCTGTAGCCCTGACTGTCCTGGAACTCACTCTGTAGACAAGGCTGGCCTCAAAACTCAGGGATCCACCTGTCTCTACCTCCCAAGTGCTGGGATTAAAGGCATGTACCACCATACTGGGCACATCATACACTCTTTTCTGGTGACCTGCCCAGTCACAGTGGTGTGGTTCTGGCTGTTCCAAGCTTGAGTGTGGTACATCTGGTGGCAGCACTGCCAGCCTAGGTGGAGGGCTGGGCTGTTACCTGGACCCCACCCACCCATCAGAAGACTGGGAGGAACCGGAGGATGCCCACCTAGAGTCTGGATGAGTTCTCCTGCCTCCCATTGCCCCATAGGTCCAAGGAGTTGCCAGCGCAGGGCTCAACCGTGCTAAGAAGACCATAGTAAACACAATACACACCAGAAAAGTCATCTGTGTGGGAAGATTTGGAGCATCCCCGAGGGCTTTCATAGAGGCGGGTAGGCTGCTAGGGTCTTGGGCACCCAGAGGACTCGGTCCTCCTAGAACAAAGGAACCAAAGCTTTCTGTGTATGAAGGGTATTGCAGCAAAGCAGATGTGTATGGGGGCAGGGTGACTGCATTGTGGGTAATAGGGTTCCTTCAGGCCTGTTCAGAGTCCTAGGCCATCAGTGTAGTCAGAGCAATGGGCACTCCTGCAGGAAGAGCTGCAAAAAGCAACACCCTTGGGCAGAGAGGTTAGATGGGGGTTTCTGGAAGTGTGAGAAAGACCAGAGCCATCTTTGTTTTGGGTTCTGGTGGTGTTCTTAGATGGGTCTCACTATGTAGCACTGGCTAGCCTGACAATTGCTATATAAACCAAGCTGGCCTCAAATCCCCACAGATCTGCCTGTGTCTGCCTCCTTCACTAATGACATATGCTACTACATGCGGCCTTGCCTTTGGTTTTGTTTGGCTTGTCTCCTGGAGGCTACTTATGAGTCTGTGGATGGATGAATGGTGGTAAGTGGGTACATGGATGGATGGATGGTGGGCAGATGGGTAGATAGATGGAGGACTGGATGGGTGGATGGCTGGCTACGTGGATGGGTGAGTTATGGGATAGATGGATAGGTACTGGGTAGATTAGTGGATGTGTGGGTTAGTGAATTAGTTGACCAATAAGTGGGTAAACAGAGAAATAGACCATTTGATGGATATGGGCAAAGGGCTGGAGAAACAGTACGTGGTTGGGCAGGAGGCTGATAAATAGGCAGGGGAACTGGGCAGGCAAACAGTACATCTCTTTAAGGGCAGATAGTGGGCAGTTAGCCAGTGCGCTGAACTGCTGAGCCACCCGGAGAGACTCCATCCCTGAGGTGGACGGACCCATGCCTCTTCTACCTGCAGTGTGCACATAGGTCGAGTGCCTCGCAGAACATCAGCAGCACCTGTGGCAAGGTCAGGACGGTCAAGAGCATCACTCGGAAGCTGTGCTCCTGGGAAGCCGGGTGTCAGGGTGGACCAGGTCCCCAGGAAGTGGGACAGGAGAGGGGAGGGAGGAGAGGGGGCTCATGGGAGACTGCTCTGGGCTACTCCAGATTCCTTACAGCTGGATCTCATGGAGGCACTTACTCAAGGGAGGTTCCTTTCTCTGTGATAACTCCAGCTTGTGTCAAGTTGACACACAAAACCAGCCAGTACACTGGGTAAAAACAAATATTTAAAAGGCCATTTGACAACATATCCACTCAACAAAGCAACAGTACAAGGAAACACACATTTCCTTGGTGTGATTGGGAGGGCATGTCAACTCCTTGATGTGATGGGGGTGGGGATCCTATCTGGAGATAGCTCACCCAGTGAAAGAAACTGGTGGGGTATGAGTGCCCTGTGGTACCCAGAGACCCTGGCCATGACTGAATTTTTGTCTGCAGGTGTTGGTTGCCTCGGGCAGATGAGATGTGAATGCTTGGGTGACCAGAGAAGGCAGGTGAGCAGGAACGAGGAGTTTCTGGAGCAGCCCAGCCGGTAAGTAAGTAAGTAAGTAAATAGAGAGACAGACCTGAATCCCTTCTCACTCCCTTCCCGCTCTCAGCCCGAGAGCCACCTCTATCATAAAAATGGCCTCTGCACTGGTGTGTTGTAACAGTGCCATGAAAGCTTTGGAGTAATCAGGTAACCAGTCACTTTCTGATTGGATCTGAGGTCTGCCCCAGAGGAGGAGGGATTCATGTCTGGTACTATAAGCCTGGTCAAAGGCTCTGGCGGTCACAGGCTTGGCGGTCACAGGCTTGGCGGTCACAGGCTTGGCGGTCACAGGCTTGGCGGTCACAGGCTTGGCGGGAGCCTTGTACTGTTGCCCTGTTGAGTGGATATGTTGTCAAATGGCCTTTTAAATATTTGTTTATACCCAGTGTACTGGCTGGTTTTGTGTGTCAACTTGACACAAGCTGGATTTATCACAGAGAAAGGAGCCTCCCTTGAGGAAGTGCCTCCATGAGATCCAGCTGTAAGGCATTTTCTCAATTAGTGATCAAATGGGGGAAAGGCCCAGCCCATTGTGGGTGGTACCATCCCTGGGCTAGTAGTCCTGGGTTCTACAAGAAAGCAAGCTGAGCAAACCAGGGGAAGCAATCCAGTAAGCAGCATCCCTCCATGGCCTCTGCATCAGCTCCTGCCTCCAACCTCCTACCCTGTGTGAGTTCCTGTCCTGACTTCTTTGGTGATGAACAACAGTGTGAAAGTGTAAGCTGAATAAACCCTTTTCTCCTCAACTTGCTTCTTGGTCATGATGTTTTGTGCAGGAATAGAAACCCTGACTAAGACACCCAGAGATCAGTGCTATCCAAGCCTTGACCAGAGAAGCCCCTCTCTGCAGTAGGTAACAACACAGATATTTGTTTCTAGTCAGACTACTGAGTATCCAGGCATAGATGGGACACATACACCAACCCCACCTCGGGGGTTGGAGGGGTGGGTTGGAGAATGTAAGGACCAAAGGCTGGGGAGAAACGCTGTTAAAAGCAGTCTTCTGGGGGCTGCTCTTCCAGAGGTCCTGAGTTCAATTCCCAGCAACCACATGGTGGCTCACAACCATCCATAATGAGATCTAACGCCCTCTTCTGGTGTGTCTGAAGACAGCTACAGTGTACTTAGATATAATGAATAAATAAATCTTAAAAAAAAAAAAAAGCAGTCTTCTGGGTTGTACTCAGGAGCCCACTGTAACTATGGTTACCTGCACTAGATCAAGCCAGTAAGATCACTGGACTCAGTGGGTTACAAAAAAGGGTGTGAAGGTAGGATGGGGGTGTCCTGTGGGGGTGGTTAGGGTGAATTGGGGGAACAGGCAAGATCAAGATTGGAGTCTGAGATGGTCAAGGGATTGAAGCTATTCTAAAACAAAACAAAGCAAAACAAGACCTCAGCAACAGCCAACATCTAATCTTGGTGTTGAGCACTGCTGAGCCTGTACCTGAGTAGAATCTCCCCTGGACGGCGTGTCTGCTGAGCACATGTGGACCTTGGTAACAGTTCAAGGTGGCCAGTTCTCCTTCATCTTCCTGATGGACCACCCCTTAAGCACGCCTCAGTCCCTCTCCTGAGTGCTCCCCTGACATCGTCCTAGATCCCATCCTTTATCCCTGCCCCCAAGACCCCATTTATCCCTCTGTTGATTTGCCCTGACTTTTAGCCTCCCTCCGCTAGCCTGTGGGTCTGCAGTTACATTCTGCTGCTGGGCATGGCTGCTGGGGAGTCAAACTGCAGGGAGTGTGACTGCTCTATCCCAAGGCTGCTGCTGGGTGGGTGCTAGGCTTCAGGGAAGCGCTGAGGCACCACTCTGGGGGTGGGGAAATGTCTGAGATGTGGAAACGCCTTGAAACTGGTATTCCCTGAATCCCGGGCTTCTAGAGAAGGCCTTCTTCATGCTCCCCATGGTGGTCGTAGATGAAAGAGAAGATCCTTGGATCCAAACTGTTTACTGTTTGTTTTTCATAGAAAATGGGTGCGTACCCACTTTTCAGCGTGGGCCAGAGATTACACACCTTCTCCAGGGAGGAATGTCTGAGAAGGGACGGTTATTGGCCCTCAGGGCCTCTAGGTACCTCATTAGCGGGGAGAACTCTGTCCTGGGCCTATGTGACCACAGGTCACGTTTCCTTATGTGGGAAGTGTGGCATGTGTTCCAGGCCAGGAATCTGGCAGGCAGCAGGGAACCACCTACTGTCTCAGGTGTGTACCCCAAATTTCCAGGAACTCAGCCCCACTCTATCTTACCAAGTTTCCTGGCATGGTTCATTATCCATTAGTGCTAGATAATCTAGTCTAGACCTGGCATGCTAACATCAGGGCTGGCACAGGTTGGCCAGGAAGTAAGATCGACTCAGGCCCCACAGAGGACTCAGCCATGCCTTCCTGTGACCTGCCCAGTAGCTTCTGCATATTCTGGTCCTGTATCCCAGTGTCTTGCTGTGGGGTCCTCCCCTGATGTCCTAAGGCCAAGCTGCTCAGTTGGAAGGAACTTGAGTAGTATGGCCAATGAGGGAGTGGAGATGGGGTTGGGGGGG
>LR749784.1:1133207-1172779 GCA_902729485.2 Mus minutoides | reverse complement strand
AAAAAAAAATCATCTCTTGGGCAGCTGCAGCTTCCGAGACGCCCGCCGGGCCCCTCGCCGCAGCCCCAATTCGGGAGGGCAGCGGGCTCCCGCTCTTCACCGAGGACTTCAGGGTTTCAGGGGGCGGGGTGAGGCTCCATGACACCCCCGAAAGCCATTCTCACCCCCCTGGCCGCGCATCCTCTCCCGGCCCGGATGAGGACCCGGACCAGCTAGCTGAGGAGAAGGCACAGGTCTGCGCCCATCCCGAGGGCTGGCTGCAAAGGGGCGTTCGTCCCCACCTCAGCTTGGGAAGCCGAGGATGACGACAGCAAGACCCCAGGCCCGCCAAGACCCACGCCCGCGCAGGACACGGGGCCCGCGCCGGACTCGGGGTGCCCCGGGGTCCCCAGGCATAGAGCGCAGTAGGCGTCGGCGCCCGGCCGCGGCCCCGCACCGGGAGAGGCCTCACCTGGCCCAGACCGCTCCGCGCTCTCGGTTTCGCGTCTCCGGCGACGGTGGCGAAGGAGCCAGGGCCGGGGCCAGCGCACAGCCGCTCTGCCTCAGGCCGGTGCTTGCTGGGCTCCGGGGATCTTCACCGCTGGCGGAACCCGGGGTCGCCCGGAGCCGCCATCTTCCTCCACTCAAAAGCCGTCGCGGCTACCACCACCGCCGCCGCCACCGCCGCTGCCGCCGTCCCTGATGCCACCGCCGCTGCTGCTCAGACCGGGAGACGACAGCGCGCACTGCGCATGCGCCGGGGCGGGGCGCGGAGGAAGCGCGCGCGCGCGCACCCACGTCAGCGCGACCGGCCTTCCGCGCGGCGGCCGCTGGGCGGCGCCATATTGAGAAGGGCCGAGGGCGCGGAGCTATCTAGGACCCTTGTCTGCGATCGGCGCGGCTGAGCGCCGGCATCTGAGCTGTTTTTCCGATTGTTTGAGACTACAGACTTAGATTAAGGCATTTGTGTCCCCAGGTACCCACGGGTTGAGCATAGAGAAAAGGCAGTGGAGAACGGAAGTGCCTTTTAGATATCCTCAGGCAGAGGAAACTCCCCGCGTTCCCAGTCTCTGGAAACTGTAGCAGCAGCTATGTTGCTACCACCTTTTTTAAAGAAAAAAAAAAAAAAAGAAACCCAATATCATAGCTCCCGGTGTAGAGCGGAGCCTGGGAGGAACCAAGCCTGTGAGTTTCTCTGTGCTTCCCACTGTGGCCATCACCAAGGAGTGCGGTCCCCCTCCCACAAAAGAGTCTCACTTCAAGAAAGCTGTGTGTAGGTGAGAACCTTCTAGATCCCATCCCTACAAATGTGGTTTAAGGAAATGCCAGACACAAAGAGCTCAAGCTCTTGTGCAATCGGAGCATTCTACAACATCAAGCAAGTACTTTACCCTGGGATAAAGTAGACCTAGGCAAGTAGCCCGTGAGACATAGTACTAGGTCAGAAGTACTACGAGGTGGCCAGGCGTGGTGGCACATGCATTTAATCCCAGCACTTGGGAGGCAGAGGCCAGCCTGGTCTACAGAGTGAGTTCCAGGACAGCCAGGGCTACACAGAGAAACCCTGTCTCCGAAAACCAAAAAAAAAAAAAAAAAAAAAAAAAAAAAAAAAAAAAAAAAAAGAAGAAGAAGTACTAAGAGGCTTGGTAACACTCCTTTAAGTACAGTTCTGCAGGAGGTTTAAGGGCGAGAATTGCTTGATCCAGGAGTTTGAACCTACTTTGAGGAACCTCAATCTACAAAAACATTTATGTTCCTCATATGAACATTACAAAAAACTCTGGGACACAGTATGTGAGAAACTAAAGCCGGGCGCAGTGGCACACGCCTTTAATCCCAGCATTTGGGAGGTAGAGTTAGGCGGATTTCTGAGTTCGAAGCCAGCCTGGTCTACCAGTGAGTTCCAGGACAGCCAGGGCTACACAGAGAAACCCTGTCTCAAAAAACCAAAAAAAAAAAAAAAAAAAAAATTAAAAAAATCTGCTTGCCCCTCTCTAGAAGACCTACATTCATGTGCCAGCACCCACAAGCTACTCACAACTATGTAATACCAGCTCCAGGGGGTCTGACACCCTATTTGACGTCTTTGGGCACACACACACACACACACAGCACACACACACATTCAACCATTAATAAAAACAAAATCTAGGGGGCTGGTGAGATGGCTCAACGGGTAAGAGCACCCGACTGCTCTTCCGAAGGTGATAAGTTCAAATCCCAGCAACCACATGGTGGCTCACAACCATAACCACATGGTGGCTCACAACCGTAACGAGATCTGGCTCCCTCTTCTGGAGTGTCTGAGGACAGCTACGGTGTACTCACATATAATAAATAAAATAAATCTTTAAAAAAAAAAAATCTAAAGAAAAGAAAATGATTAAAACAAGACTGCTACTGCCCTGTGGTGACACACACCTTTAATTACATTACTCAGGAGGCAGAGACAGGTGAATCTCTGGGTTTGAGGCCAGCCAGGTGTACAGAGTAAGTTCCAGGACAGCCAGAGCTACTACACAGCGAAACATTGACTTGGGGTGCAGGTGGGGAGAATTGCTAGGTCATGTTAGAGTTCAAATACAGAACCATTTTACCCTTAGCTCAAAGGTAGGTGGGAGTTTTGTTGCTGTGACAAAAAGCTTTATCATTAATATCCATCATATATAGACTAGTACCCAGTGGAGACTCACTGAATAGTTGTTGGATAAAAGAATCAACTGGAGGGCTGGTGAGATGGCTCAGCGGGTAAGAGCACCCGACTGCTCTTCCGAAGGTGATAAGTTCAAATACCAGCATCCACATGGTGGCTCACAACCATCCGTAACGAGATCTGGCACCCTCTTCTGGAGTGTCTGAAGACAGCTACAGTGTACTTACATAAATAAAATAAAATAAATCTAAAAAAAAAAAAAAAAAAAAAAAAGTTTTTAAAAAAAAAAAAGAAGCCGGGCGTGGTGGCGCATGCCTTTAATCCCAGCACTCGGGAGGCAGAGGCAGGCGGATTTCTGAGTTCGAGGCCAGCCTGGTCTACAAAGTGAGTTCCAGGACAGCCAGGGCTATACAGAGAAACCCTGTCTCGAAAAACCAAAAAAAAAAAAGAATCAACTGGAAAAAAATATAAAAAAAATAAGAAAAGGCTGGAGAGATGGCTCAGTGGTTAAGAGTGCCGACTGCTCTTCTGAAGGTCATGAGTTCAAATCTCAGCAACCACATGACGGCTTATAACCATCTGTAATGAGATCTTATGCCCTCTTCTGGGGTGTTTGAAGACAGCTACAGTGTACTTACATATAATAAATAAATAAAAATAAATCTTTAAAAAAAAAGAAAGAATGAACTGGGAATTTGAGAACTAAGAGGGGATTCAGCAAATGCGTGTTTGCATGTTTAGTGAACACCTACTGTGCACCAGAGTATGTGATGAGTCTTTTTTGTTTGTTTGTTTGTTTGTGTTTTTTGTTTGAGATAGAGTCTCACAGTGAAGTCCTAATTTGCCTGGAGCTCTCTTTGTAGACTAGGCTGGTCTCCAACTCACAGAGATGTACTCACCTCTATGTCCCATGTACTGGGATTAAAGGTATTTGCTATCATACCCAGCTCATCTGGAGGGTTTTTGAGAGAATTCTTTTTTTTTTCTTGTTCCTGTCAACCCTGCTCGCTCTGGTCTTCCTTGCTCGCTCCGGCAGGCCCCGCTCACTCCAGTTGGCCCGCTAGCTCTGGTCTGCCCCGCTCGCTCCGGTCAGCCCGCTGGCTCCGGTTGGTCCCACTTGCTTAGTCCCTGCTCTCTCCGGTCCAAGGATTCATTTATTATTATTTATAAGTACACTATAGCTGACTTCAGACACACCAGAGGAGGGCGTCAGATCTCATTATGGGTGGTTGTAAGCCACCATGTGGTTGCTGAGATTTGAACTCATCACCTTAGGAAGAGCAGTCGGGTGCTATTACCCACTGAGCCATCTCACCAGCCCTTTGAGAGAATTCTTATGCTGTAGAACAGGTTATACTTTCTATGTAGACCAGGCTGCCTCAGCCTCCCAAGTGCTGGGACTACAGCATGAGCCTGACATGTATACATGCATATATATATCTGCATATATGCATCAAGATTTTAACCTATATTTCTTTTTTTCTTTTTTCTTTTTTTTTTTTTTTTTTGGTATTTTTCGAGACAGGGTTTCTCTGAGTAGCCTTGGCTGTCCTGGAACTCACTCTGTAGACCAGGCTGGCCTCGAACTCAGAGATCCGCCTGCCTCTGCCTCCAAGGCGTGTGCCACCACGCCCGGCCTTAACCTATATTTCTGAAAGTGTATATGACAGAATGGATGGGGGTCAGAGGACAACCCATAAATAGCAGTTGGCTGTCTCCTTCCAAGGGAGCAAACTGAGGTGGTCAGGATTGACAGCCAGTGCCCTTACCTATTGAGCCATCTCACCAGCTTGTGACTTAGGTAAAGCTAACAAGGTCCCTGATACATAAAGAACCCTTACTAGACAGACAATAAAATATCTTCCTATTAACCGCAATACACAGAAAAGTTATTAAAGTGGATTATTTATTACTAATCACAGTTCACGTTTTCTGATAGTTTTTATTTTTACAATGTGCATGAGAGGGGGTGTGTGTGTGCCATGGCATGTGTGTAGAAATCAGACGACAACTGCCGCTGTCTGTCCTTTCCTTCTACCTGGTTGAGGCAGGGCTTCTTTGCTCCCTTCGGAGTATTCCCGGCTCCCTGGCCCATAAGCATCCAGGAATGCTTCTGTCTCGCTGTAGGCACACTACAATCACAGGTGCCCGTTACAGACAGCAGATGCTCCGATGCCCAGATTCAGGTAGGTTCTTCTCATGCTTGTACTGTAAGCATGTTCCCAATGAGCCCTCTCCCCAGCCTCACTCAGTGGTCATTTGACCAGGTACCTAACACTGGTACCCAGGTGCCACCATTGCGCTCATTGTACAAATGGAGAAACAGGCTTCTCCAGGTTAAAGCTCACCAAAACAGGCAGGGTTCAAGCCAAGGTGGCCTTGTCCCTTCAAAGCCCAGGCTCTCGAACTCGGCAAGAGTTCTGACAAACAGGAGGCTTGGTTACATTCCACCTAGACCATCAGGAGGGAAATTGACTCTTATCTCTAACGATGGAGAGAATATATGATAATGGCTCAGATGTGTCTCTCGGCCACACAAAGACTGGGACAGATAATGGGGAACAGGACTAGAGGCAAGGACTGAGGATGAAATATGGTGCTCAGATCAGTCCAGTAAGTTTAAATGTGCTTTCTTTAGAGTCTGTCCAAATAATTACAGAAAGCGTTTTATGGTTTTAGTTATATAGCTTAGGTAATACATGCACATAGTGCAGCATTCAAAGGCACAACAGGAAGTATTATAATAATAATAAAAACATAAATAAGAGCTGAGGGCATGGTCAATGGTGCAGAGCCTGCCTAGAACCTTCAAATCTGCACACACTTTTTTTGTTTCTTTTTTTGTTTTTGTTTTTGTTTTTTTCCGAGACAGGGTTTCTCTGTGTAGCCCTGGCTGCCTCTGCCTCCCAGCAAAGATTTGTTTATTTATTATATGCAAGTACACTGAAGCTAATTTCAGACACACCAGAGGTGGACATCTGATCTCATTATGGGTGGTTGTGAGCCACCATGTGGTTGCTAGGATTTGAACTCAGGACCTCGGGAAGAGGAATCCCTGTTCTTAACCGCTGAGCCATCTCTCCAGCCCTGCACACACGTTTAATCCCAGCACTCAGGAGTCAGAGGCACATGGAATCTCTGTGAATTTGAGACCAGGCTGGTCTTCAGAGTGAATTTCCAGGACAGCCAGGGCTACATAGAGAAACCCAATATCAAAAAAGGGGGTGGGGGGGAGAAAGAGAAGAAAAGAAAAGAAAGAAAAACAACCAGGTAGCTGGAGAAAAAGCATTGGCTGTTCTCCCAGAGGTCCCGAGTTCAATCCATAACCACATGTAATATAATCTGATGCAGGTGTACATGCAGATAAAGCACTCATATACATAAAATAAGTAACTTATTATTATTACTCCAGAAGAGGGCATCAGATTTCGTTACGGATGGTTGTGAGCCACCATGTGGTTGCTGGGATTTGAACTCAGGACCTTCAGAAGAACAGTCGGGTGCTCTTACCCACTGAGCCATCTCACCAGCCCCGTAAATCCTATTTTTTAAAAAAGTATCCTGCCGGGCGTGGTGGCGCACGCCTTTAGTCCCAGCACTCGGGAGGCAGAGGCAGGTGGATTTCTGAGTTCAAGGCCAGCCTGGTCTACAAAGTGAGTGCCAGGACAGCCAGGGCTATACAGAGAAACCCTGTCTCGAAAAACAAACAAACAAAAAAAAGTATCCTGCCGAGCGTGGTGGCGCACGCCTTTAGTCCCAGCACTCGGGAGGCAGAGGCAGGCGAATTTCTGAGTTCGAGGCCAGCCTGGTCTACAGAGTGAGTTCCAGGATAGCCAGGGCTACACAGAGAAACCCTGTCTCAAAAAACCAAAAAAAACAAGATATTTTTTTGGTCACACCAAATAAACTTCTGTTAAACCCCCTGACATCTTTCCAGAGATTTACAGGTGAGGATAGATGGGAGAAATGTATACATTTTAAGATGACTCTGTATCAGCATTTTTGTTTTGTTTGTTGAAACAGGATCTGTGTTGCCCTGGCTGTCCTGGAACTTGCTATGTAGAGCAGGCTGGCCTCAAACTCACAAATATCTGCCTGCCTCTGCCTCCCGAGTGCTGGGATTAAAGGTGTGCACCAGCTCTACCTGGAAACTTTTCTTTTGTTTAAAGAGAAAGAAAAGTAAAGAGAAAACCACACAGACAGTCAGGGCTACACAGAGAAACTCTGTCTCAAAAAACAAACAAAAACCAAAACTACACACAGCCCAGCATTTAAGGTTTTTGTTCGCTTGTTTAGTTTTGTTTTGTATGCATGTGTATGGATGGCTTCATGTGCCCACTGCTCAAATTTTAACTGCCTACATGCCCTCAGTTTGTGCCAATGACAGTCTGACTAAGGTCTTTGTGCTTGCATTCCTACACTTCCTAACATAAAAGCCAAGCATGAACCATGGCCAACGACATTTCGCCAGAAACAGAAGCACGAGTTTCAGGGTCTCTGCCAATACGTGAATCATGCCATGATCTCAACTCTTGGGGTTTCCTCAAGGAAAACAAAACTGTCCTGCAGTCTTAGTGGTGAAGTTTTTCTGTCCCATGCTCTCCTCTTGTAGAGAAGCAAACAGTTCAAGCGAAGAAGGACTTGCCCCAGGTCTCAAGAGGTTTCTGGCCTCTTTGTTGCCCACTTAAGTGGAACAAAAGTTATTATTTTTGCAGCATCCTCAAATTATTCCTGAGATTTATGTCTTCCCGTTTCTCTTGAAAATCACACCCAAAGATCGTCCTGCCTTTAGGGTTGTCTACCACAGAGGAATTATAAAAAACTGTCTCCCTCTGCTGACCACACTCTGTAACTACAAGGCTGAAAACATGTCAGTTCCTCTGAAATGTTAGCCATTATAGTTGGTGTAAGAGAGTTTCATTCATAGCACTGTTTCCAAGACATGGGAGACTTTGCTTCAAAAAATGTATTCGGCCTGGTGAGATGGCTCAGTGGGTAAGAGCACCCGACTGCTCTTCCGAAGGTGATAAGTTCAAATCCCAGCATCCACATGGTGGCTCACAACCATCCGTAACGAGATCTGGCGCCCTCTTCTGGAGTGTCTGAAGACAGCTACAGTGTACTTACATATAATAAATAAAATAAATCTTTAAAAACAAAACAAAACGGGCCGGGCGTGGTGGCGCACGCCTTTAATCCCAGCACTCGGGAGGCAGAGGCAGATGGATTTCTGAGTTTGAGGCCAGCCTGGTCTACAAAGTGAGTTCCAGGACAGCCAAGGGCTATACAGAGAAACCCTGTCTCGAAAAACTAAAAAAAAAAAAAAAATGTATTCATTGGCTACCTGTAATGCACTTGCTGTGTAGGCATGAAGACTGGGGTTCAGATCACCAGAACCACATAAATGACAGTTGAGGGCATGCCTGGAACCCCGAACAGGCCTGAGAGTTGGAGAGAGGCATCCACAACTAGCTGAATGGTCTAAGCCAGGGTCCAAGGAAAACACTCTGCCTCAATATATGGAGAGTGATCAAGGAAGACACCTGTCATGCAATCTCTGGCTTACACACACACACACACACACACACACACACACACACACACACACACACTTAAAAATGAATTCACAGAAGACTCACAAATACAGTCCCCAGAGATGGGCAATAGAACATCCTTTATTCTTGAAGACAGTGAGATAGTCCAATTCTTTGAGCTTCAAACAGCCTTTGAACTGCTTGAGAGACATCTGTCTGTCAACAACAGGAAACCTGATTACATGAACTGGAATCCCAACTGACCATGGCAGCACACACATTCAATCTCAGGACTCGTACTCTCCACACACAGCGGCAGGTGGATCCCTGTGAGTTGGAGTCAGGCTAGCCAGGCCTACAGAGTGAATTCTAGCACAGCCTGGGATACACCTGACCCTCCACGGGTCAGGTGGTAGTGATGGTGGTGGGACTGGGATCAGAAACATCTTGAAAGGCTTCAGTATGCCGCCAGGCAGAGGTTTAGAGCAGGTTCTAGGTAAGAGCCCGGAGTGAGGACAGAACCGGGCATGATACAGATCAGAATGGGTAAACAGGTCACTGGAGGAGACAAAAAGCTGGTAACATTTTACCAATATGGTTGCAATTATGATCACTAAGAATACAAACTGCAAAATGTCACAACAGGAAACTCTTACTTTATTAAGATTTTTTTTTTTTTTTTTTTTTTTGGTTTTTTGAGACAGGGTTTCTCAGTGTAGCCCTGGCTGTCCTGGAACTCACTTTGTAGACCAGGCTGGCCTCGAACTCAGAAATCTGCCTGCCTCTGTTACCTTATTAAGATTAATGGGACCCTAAAAAATATGAGGGAAAAGCGCATTCCAAGTCAGTTAACTTGATTATAGCAGCCACATTGCTGCCCTACTCAACAGCATGTTTTTGATAGAGCTAACTATAAGGGACATGTCCCAGAAATTAAAACATATGGCCTTTGCTCCTTGCCGTCTGTGTTTGGGGAAAGGATTAGAGAGTTGAGGCCGACAGGCAAGGCACCTCCGACAGCTGCCCCCTACCCTACAGCAGTCATCCCCCTTAGAATTATTTTTTTGTTTGTTTGTTTTGTTTTGTTTGTTTTTGGAGACAGGGCTTCTCTGTGTAGCTCTGGCTGTCCTGGAACTCACTTTGTAGTCCAGGCTGGCCTCGAACTCAGAAATCTGCCTGCCTCTGCCTCCCGAGTGCTATGATTAAAGGCGTGTGCCACCACAGCCCGGCTCGGTTTAATTTTTTGAGACAGGGTTTCTCTCTTGGCTGTCCTAGAACTCATTCTGTAAACCAGGCTGGTCTTGAACTCATAAAAATTCCCCTGCCTCAGCCTCCTGAGTGCTGGATTAAAGGCATGTGCCAGCACTGTTCAGGCAGGCCTGCATCCTAACGCCATGCTTCTCACCATCTTAAGCTGTCCTAGTCTTTTCTTCCTGCTGCCTTATCATTTTTCTTTTCTTCCTTCCTTCCTTCCTTTCTTTCTTTCTTTCTTTCTTTCTTTCTTTTTTTTTTTTGGTTTTTCAAGACAGGGTTTCTCTGTATAGCCCTGGCTGTCCTGGAATTCACTCTGTAGACCAGGCTGGCCTCGAACTCAGAAATCTGCCTGCCTCTGCCTCCCGAGTGCTTGGATTAAAGGCGTGCGCCACCATGCCCGGCTTCATGCCCGGCTTTCTTTCTTTTTTTAAAGATTTATTAATTTATTTATATGTAAGTACACTGTAGCTGTCTTCAGACACTCCAGAAGAGGGCGTCAGATCTCATTACAGGTGGTTGTGAGCCACCATGTGGTTTCTGGGATTTGAACTCAGGACCTCTGGAAGAACAGGCTGTGTACTTAACCACTGAGCCATCTCTGGGATTTAAAAGCGTGCGCCACCACGCCCGGCCCCAGAGATACTTTTTTTTTTGGTTTTTCGAGACAGCGTTTCTCTGTAGCCTTGGCTGTCCTGGAACTCACTCTGTAGACCAGGCTGGCCTCGAACTCAGAAATCCATCTGCCTCTGCCTCTCGAGTGCTGGGATTAAAGGCGTGCGCCACCACGCCCGGCTCCAGAGATACTTTTTAATTTTTTTTTTTTTAAAGATTTATTTTTATTTATTATATATAAGTACACTGTAGCTGTCTTCAGACACTCCAGAAGAGGGCGCCAGATCTCGTTACGGATGGTTGTGAGCCACCATGTGGATGCTGGGATTTGAACTTATCACCTTCGGAAGAGCAGTCGGGTGCTCTTACCCGCTGAGCCATCTTACCAGACCCAGAGATACTTTTTAATCCTTTCTTGAAGTATAGAAATGTTTCAAGAACGTTATAAAACAAACATGTGACCTGTCGCTTAGAAAAACTTAGATTCACTTTTTTTCTTTTGAGCTTCAAATTTGGAAAAAAAAAATTTTTTTTAAATTTTTTAATCCTTGCCTGCCCTAAGAAACCATGGTTCCAAAGCACACAGTTCCCGAACTGGAGCAGGTAACGTCACTTGAACTCTCATTCAGTAAACCAGCGAGCGTGTTGACCTCAAGAAAGATGGAGGCCAATCTGACTTCCTTGACCTCTTCCAAGATGGTAGACCAGGCGAGTGGAGGGCCTGTCCCGACGCCTCTTCCGGGCTGGGGGGAGGGGGCGTGGTCCATTGAGGAAAGCCCTGCGTGCCTCCGCCCGCGACCCAGGCGCGCTTCAAGGCGCAGGCGCGGGGAGGGGTTGGGGGAGGAGGGAAAGCGGCGAGTAAGATGGAAGATGAGGAGGTCGCTGAGAGCTGGGAGGAGGCGGCAGACAGCGGGGTAAGGAGGAGCTGCCGCCCCGCGGCAGGGCCGGGCGGACCTGGCGTGAGGGAAGCCTCCGGGGAGTGGGTCTGGGGAGAGTTTTCCCGAAGGGAGGGTCTCCCACACCGGGCCGGAGGTGGAAGAGAGGCCCCCGGTCCCGGATCGCCGTGAAGGCCTCTTAAAGGGGCCGCGTTCCATTTCTCCCTCCACCTTTGCCGGGTGCCTCTCCGCCCAGCGGTGTGCGCTTCGCTCCGGGTGCCCCACCTTCTACCCCAGGACAACTCTCTCTGGTCCCCCGCGCCCTAGGGACCATTTTAAAGTTCTTGTGCTCCGTCTGGTGAGGGAAGGGCTCGGGCGGCGTGCCTGGCTCGGAGGAAGAGCGGGAGGAGGCCCCGAGACAGCGGGGAGCAAGCGACCATGTGTCCTCTGGGACCACTGGGCGCTGGGCCGAAATCCCCCGCCGCTGTGCGCCTTCCGCCGCGGTGAGCGAGCCTGGGTTTTTTTCTCTTCCTTTCCCTTTTCCTCTTTCAGTTTTACTCCGACTCTCCCGGGGATCTCAGCAGAGCTCCCCTAAACTCTGCAAAGCACCCGCTCTTCCCCGGGACCCACCCAAAGATCTGCGCAGTAGGGAGGATCTCGGACTACGTTCGTCTAGGTGGAGGGAAGGGAAAGGAAGAAGGGTGTGATTTGTAAGATAGCCTCATGCCTGCGAGAAGGGGAGATTACCGATTGGTATGATGTGAGTGAGAGGTTTTGCTTGCCTCCAAAAGTTACAGGAAAAAGAAAAATTATCCCAAGTAGGAACTCGTCTATTAGGTTCGTGATTCTCGTGGTAATTTCAAGAGTTTGAGGTTCGACGTTAACCCTCGTGGAGACGGAAATGTCTCTTTGGTGACCATGTGTCCGCGCCTGGGCTGGGCTGGGCTGTGCTAGGCTGGGCTGGGCTGGGCTCGGCTGGGCTGTGCTAGGCTGGGCTGGGCTCGGCTCCGATGACATTCACCTCAAAAGTTTATGTGTGGGAAGTCACATATACTAGGATAGAAGAGGAGTTGGGTCTGTCTTCCCCTAGCGCTTCTAACCAGCGCAGCAGTGGTGTATCTTCACAGGAATGTTGAAACTTGGCTTCGAAGTTTTTTCCGCTAGTTCAGCATTTCTCGAAAGATTGGTGATGCTTTCCCACTTAGCATTAACGAGCATTGGAAGGCCTGCTTGCTTCAGAGATTATTTAGTAGAGGTTTCAGGTACATTCCCCTTGAATCAAGAAAGCGTGTGTTTGTTTTGGTTTCGGTGTTTTTGAGAAAAGGTAGCCCTGGCTTTCATGGAATTCACCCGGTAGACCAGGCTGGCCTCAAAATCACAGAGGTCTGCCTGCCTCTGCCTCCCAAGTGTTGGGATTCAAGGCGTGCGCCATCACTCTCAACAAGTAAGATTTTTATAGAGAGTAACAGGTGTCACTTAGGTATTTATTCACTCCACCTATATTTTTGAGTGTGTGCTGCCTGTTAGGAAGTGTGTGCAATGGTGACTTCTGCCAGAAAACGCACAATTTCCGGTAGAGGCATTTATAGCCTGCCACTAGGAGGAGTGTCTCCCAAACACCCCTCATGTCTCCTGTATTTAAAAAAAAAAGTTTTTTTTTTCTTCTGATATTTATTTATTTATTTTGAAAAGATGAGGTTTTCAAACCCTGGTTTTTACAGCTTTCATGTAGCCCTTCCTATCTTGGAATAGGCTCTGTTAACACAGAGCACTGCCTGCTTCGCTTCCTGAGGGGAGCGTTGGGATTGGAAGCAGGCGCCACTACTCTCAAAGAAAGTGAGAGTGTGTATTCTTGCTCACGGACTCGTGGATGTGTGGGTGCCCAGGGATGCTAGAAGCTGTAGGATCCCCTGTGGCTGGGTTACAGACAGCTGTGAGCCATTGATGGGAGTGCTGTCTTCTGCAAGAGCAGTTGGCACTTTTTTTTTTTTTTTAAGATTTATTTATTATATGTAAATACACTGTAGCTGTCTTCAGACACTCCAGAAGAGGGAGCCAGATCGGATGGTTATGAGCCACCATGTGGTTGCTGGGATTTGAACTTATCACCTTCGGAAGAGTAGTCGGGTGCTCTTACCCGCTGAGCCATCTCACCAGCCCCCAGTTGGCACTTCTTTATCCCTCAGCCATCCCTCCAGACTCTGCCCTACACTTTTAATATGTTTACTTTAATGTGATTGGTTTTTGTTTTTGTTTTTTTGAGACAGACTCATAGTTACTGTCCTTTAATTGTGAAGAGACACCGTCTGACCAAGGCAGTGCCAGCAAGAGTCTCACAAACTGGAAAGCAAGCATTCAGACTTAAGAGTCTAAGGGAAGCCGATGATGGTGGTGCACACCTTTGATCCCAGCACTTGGGAGGCAGAGGCAGGCGGATTTCTGAGTTTGAGGCCAGCCTGGTCTACAGAGTCTATGGGAGCTGTTCTCCTGGAAACCAGCACATGCAGTCTCACTGTGTGGCTCTGGCTACACAGCCACTGTGTAGGTTTGGTTCTCCTTAAACTCTCAGGAGAGCCGCCTGCCTCTGCCTCCCAGGCACCCGGCTTCCAGTCTTTATTTGCAGATGTGCTGTTTGTGAATGTCAGGCTTTTACCCTGAAGCTCAGGCTGGCCTCCGATGCAGAGTGTACTCAGACTCGGCCTTCCAGATGCTGGCTGGCCCTATAGACATCTCCATGCCTGGCCTCTCAAGACCGGCATGAATTCGATTCCCTTGAGTAATGCCAACGTGTCTAGCATGAAGGAGGAGGGTGAGAAGGTTGCAGCGTGCTCTCTGCATGCATCCAGTTGACTCTGTGCCTTTGAGGTGCGGGTGGTGGCTGGTGTTAACATTCTTAGCTTTATATTACCCTGTCTCCCTTCCCTTCCCTCAATGAGTTTTGAACGTGCCTGCCCTCCAAAAAGAAAGGCTTAAACAAGCAAGCAAGCAGAAGAAACCTTGGGTGGAAGCAGAGGCTCAGTGGCTGGGAGTTGGCTGGGTGGAAGCTGAGTGTCCAGGCTCTGCAGACCCAGCGGGTCCCTGCCCTCCAGCACAACAAGCTGGCTTTCTTGGAGTACCCAGGGTAGAGTATGGAGTTCCACTGATGGAAGGGCCGGCTTGAAGGATCACCTCAGGTGGGTTTTTAACAGGGCTGCAGCTCATCTGCATCTGCTTCCCTACTGTGCAATGGTTTCCTTCTGAGAGGCTAGAGCTACACTCTAAAGATAGTCCAGAGAGTATAATTTACCTTTCACCAAGATGTGCTTCTTTTAAAATGTGCCTGGTGGGGATGTGAAAACTTAAAATTGAGTCATTGTTGATTCAGGCCTATTGATAGGGAGTGCCCTGAGGGTCAGTCAGGCCTGGAGCCCTGTGCTTGCTGAGCACAGGCACCACCTGAGGTGACTCCTGCTTCCGACTTTGACCTGTGGCCTCTATCTTCAGCAAGTCTCAAATTGCCATGAGAGCAGTTGGTAATTAGAAGACATCTTCCAGCCCCAGAAAGTAGATCAGCAGTTGGTTTTCAAGGCGGGATTTCTCTGTGTAGCCCTGGCTATCCTGGAACTCACTCTGTAGAGCAGAGTGTCCTCAAACTCAGAGATCCATCTGCTTTGCTGAGATTAAAGGTGTGTGCCACCACACTCAGCTTGGGTTCTGATGATTTGAAGCTAGTTAAACAGGCCACTTGTTTAGACAAAAGAAATAACAGAGTAAATGGCCTATCTCTTGTTGCTGAAGCACCCCAGCTAGGAAAGGTGGTGACAGTGGAGCTTAGGCTGGGGGCTCTAATGCACTGCCGCCTCTCTCTGGATCCCTAGGGTTTCCTCAAATTAAGCAGCTAACGGGAAGAACATGTATTTTTTTCACACTTACTGTTTGTGTGTTAGGGAATTTGTATATGGAGATCAGAGAACAGCTTGGAGGAGTTGGCTCTCCTTCCCCCACATGGGTTCCCAGGACTGAACTCGGCATCAACTCACTTAAGCTCCTTTTTTTTTTTTTTTTTTTTTTTTTTTTTTTTTTTTTTTTTTTTTTTTTTTTTTGGTTTTTTGAGACAGGGTTTCTCTGAGTAGCCCTGGCTGTCCTGGAACTCACTCTGTAGACCAGGCTGGCCTGGAACTCAGAAATCCGCCTGCCTCTGCCTCCCGAGTGCTGGGATTAAAGGTGTGCGCCACCACGCCCGGCTACTTAAGCTCCTTTTTAAAAGCAGGGTCTTTATGAAGCCCAGGCTGACCTTGAACTCAGGTCCTCCTACCTCTAGGATCATAGCTGTGTGCCTCCCTATCAGTTCCCCCACCCCCTTAGGTATTGCCCGAGCCAAGAAGAAAACCCAGGGCCTCGTACGTGCAGGTAAGAGATCCACCACTGAGGTCATGTCCAAGCCCAAGAAAATGTCTTATGCAAGTTAAAGGATAACTAGGTAACTAGTCTTCTGGGTTGCGAATTCAGATGTATGTTTACTTTCAGCTTGTATGAGCCAGTGGGCAATCTAGACATTGCCTGGTCAGTGATGCCTGGCCCTGTGAGAAGGCGTCCTTAGACATTGTATCAGTTGTGTGCCAGGCACTGGGGCACTGGTCCAGCGAGTGCCCCAACACTGTGCCAAAGGTGAAACCGTGGGTGCCATGCCTGGGACCAGAGGTCTTGGGCAGGAGAGTCTTTCCACACAAGCCTTGAGAGACTAAGAGTCAAGAAGAGTGGTGCACACCTGTAATCCCACGCTCCGGACGCCGAGGCAAGAGGCCAACCTGGGCAATGTGGGGAGACTGTCTCCAGGGAAAAAGAGGAACAGTAAAAGAAGATTTGAAAGTTGAGCTGAGCGGAGCCGTGTTGTCTGGTAGCTGGGCAGGTGGTGGTGTGGCCAGTGCTCACAGAGATGAGGTGGAGTGGGGAGAGCCGTCCATCCTGCACGCATTTTCTCCTGGCCGGAGACACCAGCCTTGGCAGGACTCAGTGGAAAAAGATGGAGCCAGACAGGTTTGTAGGGGCGCTTTGAACTTGCTTCTGGGAGCTGCAACTTTGTCCTTAAAGCAGTGGAAAGCTTTAAATAGCCGTCGTCTCCCTGCCTCCGCCCTCCTTTTTAGCAGAGGCAAGACTGAGTTAGATTTTCATTTGAGAGATTAAATCAGCTCCTCTTCTTTGGAGGAGAGGCTGTGTTCCGCAAGGTGTTTTGTTTGATTCTGTTGTCCTCCTGGAATGTGTGCAGTGACTGTAGTAGGCACAAGACAGTAGATGAGTTCGTCAGGACACCTAGCTTGGCCGAGCTGCAGGCCTCGGGACTAATCAGCCTTCCGGGAAGCCGAGGCCTGCGGCCTGCAGAGCTTTGGCCAGTGGAGGCCTGATGGCTGCAAGTCGGCTGAACCTGACCTCTGCAGAGAGATCTGCTTTCCCGTGGCCTCTGAGAAAGGAGGGTAATGAGCTTTTCTGCCTTGGCTTCCAGTCCTTTTCACGGGGGCTACACGGGGGCCCTGTTCTCAGCGTGCTCTGGGCTCCTAAGGGAGCTGCCATCACTGCCGGGGGCCTTTCCCTCTGCAGGAGAGAAGCGGCTCTCTAAAGCTGTGAAATCCTGCAAGAGAAAGTCACTCCTGTGGAGATAGTGACCCAGACATGTTCTTGGGGCCAGCCTTCTTCCTAGTCCTTCCTCTAGAGGACACAGGTCGCTGGCCTCCACAAAGCACAGTGCTTCCTGAGTGCTTCCCTCCCTGCTGTCAGGAGACTGCCGGGGTGGTTTCCTAGGAAGAGATTGAGTTCACCTGGTTGTGGCCAAAGTACAAATTTTTTTTTTTTTTTTTTTTTTTTTTTTTTGTTTTTGGAGACAGGGTTTCTCTGTGTAGCCCTGGCTGTCCTGGAACTCACTTTGTAGACCAGGCGGGCCTCAAACTCAGAAATCCGCCACATCCGGCCAAAATTTTTTAAAAAACTAATTTATTCTTTCTTTTTGTGGTATGAGGGCTTGAACTTGGAATGTAAGAACCACTGGTCTTACAGCCCAGCCCCCTAACTCCCCCGCTGTTGCTCTTGGGAAGAGCACCACCTGGTGTCCCATCACAGTCCCTCTTAGTAACCCCAGAGATTTCATTACATAAATAGTTTTAAGTCTGCTAGCCTCTGACACACAGCTTCCTGACATCTTGTTCTTGCAGGATGTTGATTCCAAACATTAAGATTAAGAAACCAAATGCCGCAGAAATAGGGAAAAAAGATCCCATCAGTGGTTTATGTGCACATTATCTTGTCCCTGGGGCTGAAACATCCATCCCTTCTGTATGCAGGAAGTAAGCCATTCTGCTCCCAAAAGGGTGGTAAATGTGGGCAGTAGAGGCCTTGGTGCTGGGGCGAGTGGTATGCCAGTCTGTAGAGGTCAACTTGTTCTTTTTTTTTTTTTGGTTTTTCAAGACAAGGTTTTTCTGAATAGCCCTAGCTGTCCTGGAACTCACTCTGTAGACCAGGCTGGCCTTGAACTCAGAAATCCACCTGCCTTTGCCTCCTGGGTGCTGGGATTAAAGGTGTGCACCACCACACCCGGCTGCTTTTTTTTTTTTTTTTTTNAAGATTTATTTTATTTTATTATATGTAAGTACACTGTAGCTGTCCTCAGACACTCCAGAAGAGGGAGCCAGATCTCGTTATGGATGGTTGTGAGCCACCATGTGGTTGCTGGGATTTGAACTTATCACCTTCGGAAGAGCAGTCGGGTGCTCTTACCCGCTGAGCCATCTCACCAGCCCCCCTTTTTTTTTTTTAAGATTTATTTATTATTATAAATAAGTACACTGTAGCTGTCTTCAGACATACCAGAAGAGGGCGTCAGATCTCGTTACTGGTGGTTATGAGCCACCATGTGGTCCCTGGGACTTGAACTCAGGACCTTCAGAAGAGCAGTCAGTGCTCTTACCCGCTGAGCCATCTCTCCAGCCTCAGACTTGTTCCTTATGGACCCTGAGAGTCAGACTTGGTGGTCCTGCTCCTGTTGCCTGCATGGCGCACAGGTGAACAGACACTACCACCATTTTCTGGAAGGGCTGTGAGACAGTGGAGTAGCTCACTGCAGTAGTCAGACTGAGTGTACCTTAATGCTCATTGTCACCGACCTCTAGGGTCGAAGTTGCTCTGTCCCTACTCCAAGAAAGGAAGCCATGAGGTCAGTTCTAGCCCCAGGACCCCTGGGTCCTGCACCTTGTTCTAGTTGTTTATATTCGCTTGTCACCAGGTAATTAACTGGTGAGCTGCTTCAGCAAGCTTCTTGTTGGCTCTTTGAAGTTCTCCTGTGTTCTCACCCGGGCTTGACCTGCTTCTTAGCAGGGGTGAGCAAGCAGCTCAGGCGCTGGAGCCCAGTGCTGCAGAGCCCACTTTAACCCCCACAACAGTGACTGCCAGTGAGGGGCTGGCTGCCTGAAATCTTAAGCAAAGCATTGCTTTATTGTGTCTCAGTGTGTATCCAGGTGAGCCTTGAACTTGTGAGCCTTCTGCCTCAGCCTGCCTTCATCTGGCTGAAGTACCTTTTTTGTTTGTTTGTTTGTTTGTTTGCTTTTGGTTTTTAGAGACAGGGTTTCTCTTTGTAGCCCTGGCTGTCCTGGAACTCACTTTGTAGACCAGGCTGGCCTCGAACTCAGAAATCTGCCTGCCTCTGCCTCCTGAGTGCTGGGATTAAAGGCGTGCGCCACCATGCCCGGCTCCCTTTTTTTTTTTTTTTTTTAAAGATTTATTTATTATTATATCTAAGTAACTGTAGCTGATGTAGATGCACCAGAGGAGGGCGTCAGATCTCATTATGGATGGTTGTGAGCCACCATGTGGTTACTGGGATTTGAACTCAGGACCTTCAGAAGAGCAGTCGGTGCTCTTAACCACTGAGCCATCTCTCCAGCCCTGAAGTACCATTTTTTTTTTTTTTCCCCGAGACAGGGTTTCTTTGTATAGCCCTGGCTGTCCTGGAACTCACTTTGTAGACCAGGCTGGCCTCAAACTCAGAAATTCGCCTGCCTCTGCCTCCCGAGTGCTGGGATTAAAGGCGTGCGCCACCACGCCCGGCCCCTGAAGTACCATTTTTAAGGCCTGACCAGAAGGAGAGAGAGAAGTATTTTTGCTTAGGATTAGGTTTGAGTGCCTCCATCCATGTGGGTCCTGGCTGCTCTCTCTTCTGGGTACCCTCTTTGTGTGTCTTGTGACCCATTTGTGTTCTCTTCTGCCTGCCGAATGCCACTGATTGATTCTAAACTGTACTGGATAAGAGTCCCCTTGGGTGTGAAATAAAATTAGAGATGTTGTGATAGGAACTTGGTTCGTCCTCCAAAGCCCCCCCCCCCCACTGTCTTTGGGAGCAGTGGAGATGCCTCCTATAGGAAGAATGGGCTCCTCACTTTCTCCCAGTGTGGCCACAGAAGCCACTTAGCCTGGGGGTTCGTGCCAGGTCTGATCTAGGGCAGCTAGCTTCCTGCTTCCTCCTGGCTTGGTTCTCATTTGTAACCCTGAATTGATAGGTTTGGCCTGGTGGCTGGAGAGAGAAGGTTGGGGTGAGGGCTATGCTGTGTGTGGGTGTTAAAGTCACTGCCCTCCAGATACTGAGGCTCACAGGTTTCGAGACTGTCCGAGGGCTCTCTTGCTCACTGTCTGTTGAGTACTGAAGTACAGTTGCCCAGTGCTGTGTGAAAACCAAACTAGTAAAACAATGCAGAAAACCACACCCACCAAGCTGAGTGCTAGCTAGAGACTTTGCCCTGTTTTATTTGCCCTGCATGGATTCCCTCCCACACTGAGCCATGAAGTGTCCAAAAGCAAACATTCCATTGTGTCAGGGCTGCAGTTTGCAGTTGCTGAAGCCCTCCCCGCTGGGCTCCTTTTAAATTGCTGGGTCTGGTTTCTACCTAAGAGCTATTTCCTTTTGCTGCCGCCTGGCTGGCCATGAAGCCATCCTGCCCTTTCTTAAGAAACCTGAGCTCAGCCGGGCGTGGTGGCGCACGCCTTTAATCCCAGCACTCGGGAGGCAGAGGCAGGCGGATTTCTGAGTTCGAGGCCAGCCTGGTCTACAAAGTGAGTTCCAGGACAGCCAGGGCTATACAGAGAAACCCTGTCTCGAAAAAACCAAAAAAAAAAGAAAAAAAAAAAAAAAAAGAAACCTGAGCTCACAGGAACCTGTCTGGTGGAGAAGCCAGTTAGTTCCATCACTAGTTCTGTGCCCTTTGTCAAGTCGCTGTGCAGCAAGGCTGATTTCACCTACAGAGGATGGGCGACATTAGAGACTGCAGAGCCTGCTGTCCCACCGAGGATGACATACACACAGCACACACCCATAGCAGAGGGGATTGGACAGCCAGCCAGGCCTACCTCATGCTCTGCCTCTGAGCTGCACCACAGCCAACTTTAGCTGCAGTTTGCAAGTGTGTAGTCCCTGACAAACCCAGTTGATCCTGGCTCCAGTCCACACTGGTACTGTGTTGTGACATAACCTCTCAGAATTGGTTCTCTTCCATCTGTAAAACTGGGACAGCCCCAAAATTGCTCCACAAGGACTGTTAGCAGATTGGTGTATAGGGCATTGTTTGTGGGCTCCTGGGCCAAGTGTGAAGTGTCTACTCACAAAGCTCTGTTGGTGAGATCTCAGGCATATGTTTTCTATGTGCACTGGACAGAGAAAGGCAAGTGAATGTAGAGGCACAGAAGCATGAACGACTGGGGCAGAAGATGTTTTATAAAGCTGGGTCTGAGTAGGACAGAGGTAACAGGACTGCTGTGATGTCACGAGACCTGAAAGTCCGGTTTGGGGAGACTGAGGAAGAAAGGGTGCTATAAGTTCCAGAGAGATAGGTGGATCTCTGAGTTTGAGGCCAGCCTGATGTACATAGCGAGTTCCAGGACAGCTAGGGCTATGTAGAGACCTTGTCTCAAATAACCCAAACCAAAAATACCAGGATAAAATAAAAGATGACACTTGAGGCTAGAAACAGTTGTGGCAGGGCATTCCAGGCTGAGGACTGAGTGTGGCTGGAGGCCTTGAGGCCGTAGCTGAGGAACAGTGGAGCTGCTGTGGAGGGAGGGAAAGTGGCCTGTGAGGTCAGAGGCACTGGAACTTCAGATTAGGTGGGGATGTTAGGTGGTACTGCCTCACAGCAGGAAGCCAGGGTGTTTTAAGTCTCACTCTGTCTGCTGTGGGGAATTCAGGTGGAACAGGCAGGAGCCAGGGTCAGCTGGTGACTCGAACCACTACTATGAAGGTTTAGTGTGTGTTTTGAAAACAGAACGGGGTGGGGGGGTATAGGGAACTTTCGGGATATCATTTGAAATGTAAATAAAGAAAATATCTAGTAAAAAAAGAAAGCTTCAAAAAAGAAAAAGAAAAGAAAACAGAACAGAAACAAACTGAAAAAGAAAAGAAAACAGAACCAACCGCGAGCTGTTGCCGTGCCTGGGAACCGGGAGACAGGGCATCCGGCTCTGGCCTGAGCTGCTGCACATCTGAGTTGCTGTGATGGCAGAGGAAGTGGGCTTGATCTCCTAAGAGTGGGAGAGCCTGTCTGCCACCCAAATGCTGTCAGTGTTTGTAAAGCTCTGGATCTACATGAGATATAGCCACTATAACCAGGCATGGTGGCACTTGGGAGGCTGAGGCAGAGGATTACCTTGAGTTTGATATCTGTCCCCCCCTACAGGCAAGGCCCTATCTCAAAAAGAAACCAACCAGGGTCAGTAAGAAGGCTGGGTGGTTATGGCAGATAGGACCCACATGATAGAAGGTGAGAGCCTCTAAACTCCCCACGGTAAGATAACAAACAAACATGATTCTAACAAAGGCCAGCAGGCCAGGCATAGTAGTGCAAAGCCCTTAATCCCAGCACTGGATTTTTTGTTTGTTTGTTTGTTTGTTTGTTTCCAAGACAGGGTTCAGGGTTTCTTTATAGCCCTGGCTGTCCTGGAATTCACTCTGTAGACCAGGCTGGCCTTGAACTCAGAAATCCGCTTGACTGCCTCCTGAGTGCTGGGACTAAAGGCGTGCCCCACTGCAATCCCAGCATTTGAGAGGCAGGAGCAGGTAGATCTCTTTGAGGCTAGCCTGGTCTACATAGTAAGTTCCAAAGACAGCCAAGGTGAATGTAGCAGAGATGTATGAACTTTGGGATCTCCAGCCTTCAGAGGTCAGGAGAGCAGAAGAACCTGCCCATTAGGGGAGGGGTCAGAGGATGAGAGTTTCTGCAGTCAGAGACAGGCTCTGCAGAGTAGTATATGGGCCAAGAAACAGCTCTTGAGGAAGAAGCTACGGACAGTCGGGTGCTTCTGGGAGGCAGAGGGATTGAGAATTCAAAATCTGAGACTGGCAGCTGTGAGCTCCTTGGCTGAGTAGGAATTAGGCTTGATTGAAGCCAGGCAGGGTAGGCATTGGGTACCAGGGAATTGCTGCTTGCTTTAGGCTGATATGCCGCCCTTAGTAAACAGTGCCCTCTCCTGGCACTGGACCGTGTCTTATACTAACATTAGATTGTGAGCCACGGGTGTTAAAGTCTGATTGGCCTTCTTTCCTTTCCTTTCCTTCCCCCTCCCCTCCCCTCCCCTCTCCTCCCCTCCGTTTTGAAACAGGCTATTAAATTCTTCTGAACTCACAGGGGTCCACCTGCCTCTGCTTCCTCAGTGCTAGGATTAAAGCTATGTGTCACCATACTTACCTGGCATTTATTTATTTATTCACTTTATTTATTTAGAGTTTTGAGACAGGCTCATCATATAGCCCTAGAACTTGCTGTGTAGGCCAGGCTGACCTTAAATTTGATAGAGCATCTACCACACCTGCCTACTAATTTAAGTTTTACTGAGTATACCAAAAGTGATAATATCCCATCATGTAATCCATGTTAAAGATTTTTCAATGTGGAGCTAGAGACATGACTCAGTGGTTAAGAGCACTTGTTGCTCTTGGAGATAACCTGGGTTCAATTCCCAGAACCCATGTGATGACTCACAATAGTCCGTAACTCCAGTTCCAGGGAATCTGATGCTCTTTTCTGGCCTCCACAGGCACACAGATGGTAGATACATACCATGTTGGTTCTCATATGTATAAAATAAAATTTGTTTAATTTTTTATCATTAGAATTTTTTTTTTAAAGATTTATTTTATTTTATTATATGTAAGTACACTGTAGCTGTCCTCAGACACTCCAGAAGAGGGAGCCAGATCTTGTTACGGATGGCTGTGAGCCACCATGTGGTTGCTGGGATTTGAACTTATCACCTTCGAAAGAGCAGTCGGGTGCTCTTACCCGCTGAGCCATCTCACCAGCCCCTAGAATATTATTTTTTTTAAAGATTTATTTATTATTATATCTGAGTACACTGTCACTGTCTTCAGACGCACCAGAAGAGGGCGTCAGATCTCATTACGGATGGTAGTGAGCCACCATGTGGTTGCTGGGATTTGAACTCAGGACCTTCAGAAGAACAGTCAGTGTTCTTACCCGCCGAGCTATCTCACCAGCCCTCATTAGAATATTATAACTACACTAATTCTCATTCTGAATTAAATGGGAAATCTGGTGTGCATTTGGCTTGTAATAGTGACCTCAGTGTGGCCTCCAGCTTGAGAGGTGCGGTTAGAGCTAGGGCAGGGGGGAGTGTCCAGAGGGCTCCCCAATACTGGGTCAGAGCAGACACCCTGAGTGCTGAGTGTGCTATGCTCCAGGAGGCCTCTATTCGTCTTTTCATCACCTTCCCAGTTTCTAGAGCTCCTTTTCTCCTTGCTTCTATTTGATCCATGTCTCCTGCACCCCATGGCAGGATCACTTGCCACAACACACAGTATCTGTGGTTTGCTCGTGTCTCCCACTGTCTGGCTCTGCCCACCAGCACAGCTGGCCTGCTCACTTCTGAGCCCCAGGACTGAAGGTATCTGCTGCAGCAGGGTTTCCACAGATGACGCTCTCCAGCTCTCTCCCTCCTTAGGGAAGCAGTGGACGCACGTTGAAGGCACTGCCAAAGCCTAGACTTCCTCAGAGGGAGTCAGGGCTGGATCCTGTGCCCTGTGGTGACCCATTTAATCAAAGTGGAATGTTTTTTCTCACTCTGGGAGTAACAAAGAAGAGAGAGTTGTTTTCTGGGGAATGGAATGGAAAATGGGTTTGCCCAAGTCTATATTGAAAGCCAAACAGCGGACTCGTAGCCTTAGCCCCTTCGAGTGTCTTTCTCTATCCCCTAAAGCAGCTTTTGACTTTGTTGTGTGCTTGGACTTAGCCCATATATAGTTTGTTATTTTAACCCCAGGTGTGCTTTTGTAAACTTTTATAAAAGGCATCAAAAGCATATATACCAGGTTGGAGAGATGGCTCAGCAGTTAAGAGCACTGACTTCTTCTGGAGGTCCTGAGTTCAAATCCCAGCAGCCACAAGGTAGCCTCACAACCATCTGTAATGAGATCGGATGCCCTCTTCTGGTGTGTCTGAGACAGCTACAGTGTACTTACATATAATAAATACATCTTTTTTTTTTTGGATTTATTTTATTTATTATATGTAAATACATTGTAGCTGTCTTCAGACACTCCAGAAGAGGGCGCCAGATCTCGTTACGGATGGTTGTGAGCCACCATGTGGATGCTGGGATTTGAACTTATCACCTTCAGAAGAGCAGTCGGGTGCTCTTACCCACTGAGCCATCTCACCAGCCCCCATCTTTTTTTTTTTTTAAAGCACATATATCAGTATTTATAAGTTAGACTATTTTGCTTAATTTTTGAACTTGGGGTGCCAGAACTTTAGGTGCTCTCAAGGATGGGGCTACCAGAGAAAATAGAATGAGCAGGGGCAGCCAACCCAGCCAGTTTGAGCCAGTGTCAGCTACTGGCTGACATGTAAAACTGTAGGACTGCATGCAGGACAGTCATAGATAGACACGGGCTTTGCAGGTGTTTGGAGAGCTCTGTGGGTTGCACATCTGCACTAAAGTGGTTGCACATCTGCACTAAAGATGCTCCTTTAGGGCACCACAACCTTCCTGTAATTCTTTTCTGTCATAGATCAGGGTTTGCTGTTACCAATGGGTTCTTCGATATGAAGTTGTTGGCTTCAGATTCAGAGTAATCCTCCTGCCTCAGGCTCTCAAATGCTGGGAGTAGAGCCATGAGCCACCACACTCATTTGATTTTATGATTTCCTTTGCTTTGTCCCTAAGTGAGATTGAGGCCCTCAGGAAGAGTCAGAATCCTGCCCAGGTGCATAGAAACCATCAGGTCCTGTGGCCAGGAACACAGCTCTGCTGGATTCTAACACTGCCCACCCTGAACCAGGAACATGGGTCTGTTGTGAACCTGGAACTAGCTACATAGACCAGGCTGGCCTAGAGCACACAGAGGTCTGCCTACCCCTGCTTCTCCAGTGCTGGGATTAAAGGTGAGCCAAATGATACCAGTCCAGCCTTGTTTCTTCTTCTCCTTTTTTTTTTTTTTTTTTTTTTTTTAAGATTTATTTTATTTATTATATGTAAGTACACTGTAGCTGTCTTCAGATACTCCAGAAGAGGGCGCCAGATCTCGTTACGGATGGTTGTGAGCCACCATGTGAATGCTGGCATTTGAACTTATCACCTTCGGAAGAGCAGTCCGGTGCCCTTACCCGCTGAGCCATCTCACCAGCCCCTCTTCTTCTCCTTTTTAAAAAAGATTTATTTATTTTATATATATATATGAGTACACTGTAGCTGTCTTCAGACACACCAGAAGAGGGCATCAGATCCCATTACAGATGGTTGTGAGCCACCATGTGGTTGCTGGAAATTGAACTTAGGACCTCTGGGAAGAGCAGTCAGTGCCCTTAACCGCTGAGCCATCTCTCCAGCCCGTTGTTTCTTCTTTACCCCTCGCCCCACACATGCAGTTCCTTCCACCCTGCCTGGTCAGTTTGGAGATGTGCTTCCTGTCCACCCAGCTGCGGACCATACTAACTTTGGAAGCTCAAGACAAGTGATCATTCCCTGAGTGTGAGAGAAAGCCAGCAACTGACAAGACAGGTAGAAGTTATCTGAGAAGAGCTCCTTACCGCCTGTACTGCCAGTGAAAGGGGTACTTTCTAACCTGGAGCCAGAGCAACTCTCTCAGCGACACCTTGTAGCACTTTGGTTTGCTTGTTTGGTTTTTGGTGGCAGGGTAGGGAGGGGTGTTGGGGATTTGTGTGTATGTAGGTTTTTCCCTCAATATACTTATTTATCTTATGTATGAGCGGTTTGCCTGTATTTATGTCTGCACGCCGGAATGGTGCATCCATTGGATCCCATGGGATTAGAGTTGTAGATGGTCACGAGCTACCATGTGGGTGCTGGGAATAGAAGCCATGCCCTGGAAGAGCAGCCAGTGCTCTTAATCACAGAGCCATCTCTCCAGCCCCTATGTGTGTATCTGTGTAACCAGTATGTACACATGCATGCAGGTGTCTACAGAGGTCACAAGAGGGCTTTGAATCTCCTAGAGTTAGAGTTTCAGGCAGTTGTAACCCTGTGATGTGGATTCGAGCAGCAGGCCCTTGGAAGCATCAAGCAGACTTAATCTTGTGAGGTCTGGCCATGTAGCCCAGATTGCTCAGGGACTTGGGGAAACTCTTTCTCCTCCCAAGCACAGCACTAATTACACGTTGTACCCCTGTGTGTGGTCCACAGCCTCCATCTTATGTTTTCTGTAAGGCGGGGTCTCTAAACCTGGAACTCACCATAGCAGCTAGACGAGCTGCCCAGCAAGCCCCTAGGATGACCCCAGGACTAGGGTATAGGCTTGTAGCACTGCCCAGCTTTTACTTGGGTACTAGCGATTGGAACTCAAGTACTGGGTTTATCGATTGAGCCATATCTGCAGCTCATTGTTGGTTTATTTTTATATTTTCTGATTTAGGGTCTCACTCTGTAGCCCAGGTTTACCTGGGACTCACTATGTGTCTAGGCTGACCTGTAACTGACAAACATCCGTCTTCAGCCTATTCAGTGCTAGGATTACAGGCATAAGCTGCCACACCTGGCTCTGGCCACCTCTCAGTGTTACAGGAGTAAACCTTGGGTCTTAATCGTCCTGACCTTTCACATAGACCCTGGTCCCTTTTGTCTCCCTAATTCCTACACAGGTTATAACTGGTTCATAAAAGTAGGCTGGGACAGTGGTGGTGAACGCCAGGGAGGCAGGGGCAGGCAGATTTCTGCAGCCAGGACTACACAGAGAAACCCTGTCTTGAAAAACAAACAACAAAAGTAGGCTGGGACTGGTGAGGTGGCCTGCCAAGTGAAGGCTCTGTCTTTGGCTTGACAGCTGGTCTCTGAAACCCACATGGTAGGGGGAAGGAGAAAAGGGAGAAGAGGCTATCCTAGAGATAGTCTCTGCCTTTTGCACATGCACCATGACACGCACGTGCATACAGTAAATGTTAGGCTTTAAAATCTCTCTATCAAGATAAAGTCTTACTATATATTTAGCCTTGGCTCTCCTGGAACTTGCTATGTAGACCAGGCTAGCTCACCTGTTTCTGACTGCAACTAAAGGTGTGTGCTACCCTGCCAATTATTTCATGTATGGGTGTCTGTGTGTTTATACACTGTGTGCCCACCCAGTGCCTGTGGAGAGCAGAAGAGAACATTAGATCCCCTGGAACAGTTGGAACCTATCATGTAGGTGCTAGGAATCGAACCCGGACACTTATGAAGCCAGTGCTTTACCAGCAGAGCCATTGTCTTCCCACCTCCACCCCTGCCCCAGCTTCTCAGGACACAGCCTATGTAAAAGGCCCTTCCATACTCTTCTCTCCTGGAATGAGCTTTCCCCATCATGCTCCTGGCTTCCACCACAGCTTTCTGCCAGAGGCACTCCAAGCACTTACATCGTAAGGTTAAAGAGCATCCACAGCCAGAGAAGCTGTGCTCCTTCTCTCCCTTCAGGGGACTGAACTTGGAGATGGTGTCTGCTCTCACACTCAGTTACCTCCCAAAGGACCCCCCTGCCCAAACTGCTGCCTTCAGACCAGGAAGCCCACGTTTCATCCTTCTCATTTGTCTGGAGACTGGCTTGCCTTGTGTAGGCTGGATTCCTTCTAGCTTCCTTCTGCCTTATGAATTCTTTTGCTTTATCTGTAGAGAAATTGGGATCCCGAGGAAGAGCCAGAATTCCACCCTGCCTCAGCTTCCACACACTGGTGCCACAGGCATACTCAGCGTTCACATGGTTGAGCCTCTCAGAGTGCATGGTATCTGGGTTTGGCAGCTGATCTTTGACATGAGTTTGGACCCAGAGGAAAGGAATCCATCTTACTCACCAGAGCAGTCTCAGCTTCTGTCACCAGAGACCTCTCCTCAACTGTCTGTACAGTGCTCATGTTCTCTTTTGTCCTTGTCCTGGGTCTACTCAGAATAGTGTCAGAGCTTCAGGATGTGTCTCCCTAGCCATGGAGGCTGGTGACACTGTCAAGACTCTGGGCATCTTTATTTAAATAAAGGGAGGAAAGGAGGAAGGTGTTGCGGGAAATAATAAAGTGAAGAGCAAGTTCCTGCACTAGGACCCCGTGCACTCTGCCTGGCGGACTCGCTGCCTCTAGCTACCCCAGTCGGCACTCTTCCCTTCTGCCTTGCCTGCCTCAGTGCCGCCTGTACCTTCTCATCCGTAAACCCCCTGTGGTCGGTGGTCCCAAATTTCAGTGAACCCAGTAAATCAAAACTCTAGAAGCTTATAATTAATCAGTCAGATTTATATATCAATAGATTCTCAATTCACAAGATGCCCACACAATAATTTCAGAGCCAATTGATAATGATACAAGCTGCCCACCTAGATTAGACAAGTTATCCCAATTATTCTATCCTCTTTTTTTTTTTTTTTTTTTTTTTTTTTGGTTTTTTGAGACAGGGTTTCTCTGTATAGCCCTGGCTGTCCTGGAACTCACTCTGTAGACCAGGCTGGCCTCGAACTCAGAAATCCATCTGCCTCTGCCTCCTAAGTGCTGGGATTAAAGGCGTGCGCCACCACACCTGGCAGTCTATCCTCTTATAATATTCATATCTACCGGTGGCTATTTAAAGCCACGTGGAATCAGGATTGGCTTCCTCTCCTTCCACCTTCCTTTCCTCCTCCTCTGTCACTGCAACTCTTAGCTCCTCCTCCCTTTTCCCTGTCCAATCACAGGCTTTTTGTTGTATTAATATTTAAAGTGATTGGACAGGGAAAATTCTGCTACCGGAAGGAAGGGAACTTGGTCCTTGTTGGAGGCAGGAACCTCCAAGCTTCTTCCCTCTGTGTGACCCAACAGTGCAGGCTGTGTCTGGAGGAGACCTGCTTGTTCTTCTGGGAGAACACCCTGTGGGAGAGATGTAACTGCGCTCCGTTTCTCAGGATGAGCCTGGGAGCAAATAGGTTGGAGAGCTGCATCCAGAGCATGTGGACTAACTGGTACTCAGTGCAGGGCCCTCTCCAGTGACTTACAGAGTGGTCTCCCTTCTCACTATCCTGAACTGTCTGCAGACAGCTCCACTCTTCCAGAGCAGCGCAGCTTCGTGTCTCATCCTGTGACCTGACAGGAGACACACACCCCATCCCCATCTCCGCCACCCCCACTTGGCTGCCCAACAGGATGGCTGATGTGGCTTGGGGAAGAATGAGATCAAATCTAAAGGCCTTGCTGCCCAACAGGATGGCTGATGTGGCTTGGGGAAGGATGGGATCAAATCTAAAGGCCTTCCCAGTAGCTCAGCTCAGTGTCTGGGTATAACTTTCAAGAAACAGTAATATATATGACTGTTGGGAGTTGATTCAGGCAGCACCTCAGACGCACTTGAAGGCGTCTTACCTTGCAGGCCCATGTGCAGAAACTGGGCAGATGATTTTTCTGTAGCCCTAGAGAAGAAGGAAGCTCAGAATCCACCAGGGTGTCTGAGCAGTTTGCCTGTCTGTGTCCTTTGACCTTTGCAGCAATAGGAAAGTAAGAATCACCCGGTTAAGATTTTTCTCCTGTAAAAATCATGTATTTCGAATTTTTAAAAATAGTACACTTAGCCGGGCAGTGGTGGCACATGCCTTTAATCCCAGCACTTAGGAGGCAGAGGCAGGCGGCTTCCTGAGTTCGAGGCCAGCATGATCTACAGAATGAGTTCCAGGACAGCCAGGGCTACACAGAGAAACCCTGTCTCGAAAAACCAAAAAACAAAAACAAACAAAAAAAAACAACAAAACAACAACAACAACAAAAACACTTGTCATCCAAGCCTTGGCAGTGGCCTGTCCCTATCTTGCTGCGACCAGTGCTCTTTAGTGGCCTGCTACCCCTTGGTTGGGACAGGTGCTGGCTTTCAATCCTGTTTGAAAGTTTAAATTTCAAAGATGCTAAAGATGTGTTAAGATGGAGAAATTGAGCTGGGCAGTGGTGGCTCATGCCTTTAGCCTTTAATCCCAGCACTTGGGAGGCAGAGGCAGGCAGATTTCTGAGTTCGAGGCCAGCCTGGTCTACAGAGTGAATTCCAGGACAGCCAGGTCTACAAAGAGAAACCCTGTCTCAAAAAAGAGAGAGAGAGAGATAGAGAAACTGGAATCAACAGGGAGACTTAGTAAAGAAAGAGGTTGGGCACATTAGGCAGCTTACAAACATCTAACTCCAGCTCCATCTGACTCCTTCTGGACCAGGCGATGGGCATGGGGCATGCCTGCACTCACACCCAGACACAGCTTGTGAGAAACCAGGAGGAATGGGCAGTCAGCTGGTGTAAGCCATTGGATTTGCTCTTGAAATGACACTATCACACAATTCTGTCAGGACCTATGTTTGGTGTAGAGTCTGTGTCAGAAGCATTCTGGTGACTTTGTTACTGTTGCAGCTGTTTTCTATGCCTTGACTGTTCAAAGACACAGCTGTGTTTAAGCTCCTGCCTTTCCAGATGCCTTGAGCACAGTATGCTGTGTTGCCTGAAATGAGTGGCAATATTTGTACTTAAATGTAGCTTCAGACAGTATAATTTTGGAAAAAGAACCTTCTAGAAAACACCATTAAAGAAAGCTGGCCTAATTGTCTGACTCTCAACCAGTGGATTGAACACCAGGTTCACTTCATGATGCTCAGCTGTCTTTGCTAAACACTGATTCTCTTCCTAGGCAATCGTTAGGTGAGTCAGGCAGGCTTGGATGGATGGATGGATGGATGGATGGATGGATGGATGGATGAGACTGGCCAGCTTGAACTGCCTCCATACTCAGAGCACAGCACAGCAGGTCCTGTATAGCTGGGCACGTAGCAGTACCCAGTCTCCAGCCAGGAGCAGTCCCCACGGTCACCCTCCACTGTCTGCACAGCCAAAAATGTCTTACCTTGCCAGATCCCCTGCCAGCAAGATAGCCAGGGGGCTAGGAGCCTCTCTTGAGAGAAACACTTGCTGAGTACACAGTCCCTCACCCCCAGGAGCTAGCTGCTTTGGTCGTCAGAGCAGACACAGCCTAGAGATTAGGACTTAGCTCTGTGCACTGTGCTTGCCGGTATCTGGAGTTCTGGCTAGCTGCAGAGGCTGCCACAGGCTGAGGTTCTGGAAGCTGAGCTCCTAAATGTATTGATGACAGTTTCACCTGCACTTCCTTGGGCTCTTTTCTTACCTTTTCCTACATAGTGACTTTGTGACAAACAACTCTGGTGAGAACTCTTTCCTCTGATTCACCTTCAGATTAATATTCAGATTAATAACTTTGGAGACAAACAGCAGGCATCTCTTTATTCTTTCCCTAAGTGCCAGGCAGCCACAGAAAGCTCACGTGTCTACAAACTAGACGAGGAACTGGTTGACAGTGACTGTGAGGGGATGTAAACGGGAGTTAACCACCAGGGGCTGTCGCGCGCCTTTACCGTCCAGTGGGAATAAGACGTGGGACAAACCAGGTTTCTTCTCAGGACAGTTTACTCAGGAAATGTAATGAGGTGAATGGCAATGCAGAATGGCCCTGCATGCAGTTACAGAGTGAGAATGGTGCAATGGTGGAATGGGACTGAGAAGAGTGGAGTTACAGAGTGGAGTGGTAGAATGGAATGGGGGCCCCCGAGCCAACCCAGGAGCAGCTATTTAAACTCTGTCCTGGTCAATCACCGAGTTGCCCCGTGGCTCTCGCTCATACCCCAGGTGGTCGGGCACAAGATCAAACAACAGCCGACACTGCCTAATGCCAATTAGGAGTTGTTTATGCCAGTACAGCTGAGGCGGTCTGTAGAATGGCTCCCTACAAGGGGGCAGGCACTCATCGTACTGGTGGGAACCGGAGGCTGCAGCGTGCGAAGGGCTGAGGATGCTGCAGACAGGTGGGGGCCTAGCCACTGACAGCTCAGTCCTGTTCCAGTGCAAAACAGGAAGGGTAGATTCAAGGGACAAGAGAGGCAGAGCTCAGATGTCCTTAGTGCTTGAATGGGGAGATGGCTTGGTTAGCTATGTGTTGAGAAAGTTGGAGTGGTTGGAGTGAGTCTGAAGGAGACAAGAGACTGGCTGGAGACTGTGCAAAACAAACAAACAAATACCACCAAAACCCCCCACCTAATGATGAGGTCCAGAACTATTGCTGTGCTGTGTTCATGGGGAGAAGGGGAGATGACCTTCAGAGGAAGCCAGGTCCCCAAACCTCAGGTCCAGGTGAAGGACACAGCCAAGTCCCTGCCTAGAGAGAAGACACTGCCCTTAGCTTGGAAAAAAAATAAAGACTTAAGGTTTTATTTGAGAGAGATTTTTTTCCACTTTTATATACATTTTTTTCCTCTAGGAAATAGACAGACGGTTGGAAAAAAAACTGAAGATCACACAAAAAGAGAGGTAAGGCTGCTGTGTGGCGAGAGGAGAGCTGGGCAGGCAGTGTTCTCCAGCTGGCTGCTAGTGTTAGGCGGTTAGGCTCCTGGGCAGCCAGCTCTTCCCTCCCAGTAGGCGATGAGGACGCTGGATTGAGGCTTTGGGGTGAAATGTGTTACTGCTGTCTCCAGCCTCAGTGTGAGCTCATCTGATGGAGGGAGGTGACAAGATTTGGGTTTACGTGTGGCTGTGCCCAAAGTCTGGAGTAGTTGTTTCTCCCTCTGGGTAGTGGTGTCTTTTGTAACTCGAAGACTTTGGACAGCTAATTCCTCTGTGTCCTTGATAGCTTGGCAGCTTAAGAGTATTGTGAGGATGTCTCGGAAGGAAAGATTCTAGGGAAACCCTTGGGAAATCTTTAAGGATTGTTTTCTCACCATTGTGTAGCGTGCTTAGGGGGGTTCCGAGTGGGTGACTTTGGGCTTAGGTAGCCCAGGGACAAGCAACAGAAAGAACTGATTCATCCCCCCAGGGCATTTCGGGAGTCCACACTGACTTTCCAGACTCACTGCTACTGTGACCAGACTGCTGGCTCTCTCTGATTCCCAGGAGCTACTTCCCATGGTTCCAGGCCCCTTTCCATGCCTCCACCACCCACCTAGGACCCTTGCATCTGACACAGAGCATGTAGCTTTCACCCTCCTGACAGTTCAGGCCCTGGCAATGGTCTCGGTGGTTGTGGACAAGAGCTGGGGCGGCCCCCGTGGCTGGTGTAGGTGTTCTCCTTGCCTTGCTCCCATTCTCATCTGTGGCTTCTGTTTGCTCCCTCCCCGTGCTGTTGGTCCTCTTTAGTTGGTGAATGGCACCTCTGCTTGTGGCCACCTGGCATTGATGTGCATATCTACCAGCTTTGGACAATGCTTCTCTTTTGAGCATTGCCAAGTAGTTTTATCCTAGCCCCGCCGCTGCCCAATAGAGCAGAGAGCCCTGGTAAGGGAGAGTTCTCTGCTCAAAGGCTCTTGTGTGGAGGTCACTTGCCAGAAGGCAGGGAGAGCTTGGTAAATCTGGTCTTGCTTGTTGCCAGGTTGGGCAGCACAGTAGGTGCCTGTGTATTGTCTCATTTTGAGCACACGCTGTGGGAGACCTGGGCTGAGGGGCACCCCAGTTCACCAGCCTCCTACACTCTGGTCTGTGTAGGGAAGCTGGGGTTTTCATCAAAGTTATTGAATTTTGGGTGTGAAATGTTTTGGCTTCGAGGGCAAAACGATGCTTGCTGGGCCTGTTAATGCACATGGAGAGGAAGTCCCAGGACCACAAGGTGGTGACCTGCAGGGTTAGATCTCTGGAACAGCTCTGTGCCCTGCAGAGCTGGTGGCAAGGCTGCTGTCCTGCCTGAGGTGTGGGAGTATGGTTGTCTGGTCCTGGGCCAGGTGACTAGTTAGCAGGAAGGGCGAGAACAGTGAGGAGGAGGGGGTGGGGCTCTGACGGGCCTTCTGCTTACTGTGGGATTCATGAAGCTGTTTGCTCTTTGTCAGCAGGAAGTCCAAATCTCCTCCCAAAGTGCCCATTGTGATTCAAGACGATAGCCTTCCCACGGGGCCCCCTCCACAGATCCGCATCCTCAAGAGGCCCACCAGCAACGGTGTGGTCAGCAGCCCCAACTCCACCAGCAGGCCAGCCCTTCCTGTCAAGTCCCTAGCACAGCGGGAGGCAGAGTACGCAGAAGCTCGGCGACGGATCCTAGGCAGTGCCAGCCCTGAGGAGGAGCAGGAGAAACCCATCCTGGACAGGTGAGTGTAGTGCGGGCAGTAGCAGGGGAGGAACCGGCCTGCTGGGCACCAAGCTGAGGTCCTTAGCTCAGAGCCAAAGCACTATAGCAGTGGAGTTCTCTCCAGCCCAGGGCGCTGTCAGATGTTAAGTGTGGTGGCTGATGGGCCCACAGAGTGCAGGCTGCAAGGTCAAAGAATGGGCTTTGAGTCAGGCTCTGTCAGCTGCACGCTATGATCACTTAGCCTGATGGCTGATCTCAGAAGTAGGGTAGGGGTCATTCTGCCTTGCCCACCAGCTTAGCAGTGAACAAAAGGCCATAAGGTGCTAAATTCTGCCCAGGCCCCCAGAAAAGCCCAGTGTTGTTGGCTGAGTCTCCAGCAACCCCATGCAAGTTTTGCAGTAATTTTCACTTGTGTGCCTTTTCAATTTTTTTTTCTTTTCTTTTCTTTTTTTTTTTTCTTTTTTTTTTAGATTTTTAGATTTGTATTGTGTTACCTTCTGATGACATTTGGAGCTGGGCAGTGGTGGCATACACCTTTAATCCTAGCACTCAGGAGGCAGAGGCAGTTGGATCTCTCTGAGTTTCAGGCCAGCCTGGTAGCCATCCAGAACAGCCAGAGCCACAGAGAACCCCTGTCTCAAAACCAAAAAACACCAAACTCAAGCCCTGCCTTTGGGGGCTGGAGATGGGGCTCAGTCAGTGGGTGCTTGCTAGACAATCCTGAGGACCTGCCTCAGGATCCCAACACCCAGGCACACGCCGGGCTCAAGCTGTTGATAGAGCTCATCTGCGAAGGGCACTCACTGCCACACCTGAAGACCCTCACCATGACAGTGGAGAAAGAAATCAGCCCCTTTAAGTTGTCCTCTGACCTCTGTATTGTGCTTTGGGGTACACATGTATTACATACAATAAGGTTTGTTTGTTTGTTGGGTTTTTGGTTTTGGTTTTTCAAGACAGGGTTTCTCTGTGTAGCACTGGCTGTCCTGGAACTTACTCTGTAGACCAGGCTGGCCTCGAACTCAGAAATCCACCTGCCTCTGCCTCCCAAGTGCTGGGATTAAAGGCACCACCCGGCAGAATAAGTTTTAAAAGGTTTTTTAAATAAAGTATGCACGGACTGGAGAGATGGCTCAGTGGTTAAGAGTACTACCTGCTCTTCCAGGGATCCTGAGTTCTTTTCCCAGCACCCACATGGCACCTCACAACCATCTGTAGTGGGGTCTGATGGCGCTTTCTGGCCTCATGTGTGCATGGACAGGCGTCCATGCAGACAGCACACTGTACACATGATAAACAAGGATCATGAGGAAGAGGCAGGTACTAGCACACACAGGCCCGTTCTTTGTTTTTGTCACAGGGTCTCACTTAGCTTAGGCTAGCCACAAACTCACTGTTGTAGAAATAACCATGTTGATTACCGTTCCCTCTGTCTCTACCTCCTGTCTGCTGGGCTTACAGCTGCCCTCCACGCTCTTGCTATACACAGAACTGCAACCAAACCTGGGCTTCCTGTATGCTGGCAGCTCTGCGCTCAGGCACATGTCCAGCCATAATCTTGGGGTTTTGAGACACTTTCACCCTGTAGCCTAGGGGGCCCGGCAGTCCTGCCTCAGCTTCTCTGGTGGTAGGGTTACAGCCACACAGCAATAGACTCTTCTTTATTTTCTCCCCAATACTGGGGACTGCACATTTAGGTGCAAGCCTGTTAGGCAGTCAGCCAGCCTCTGAGCATACCCATAGCCCTCGAGTTTGGAGGGCTTTCTTGGGCTATTCTTTCCCCAAGACAGGGTCTCTCTGTGTAGCCCTTGCTGGCCTGGAACTTGCTGTGTAGATCAGGCTGGCCTTGAACTCACCTGCCTCTGCCTCCCAGGTGCTGGGATTAAAGGCATATACCACCATGCCTGGTATGCTTTTTGAAACCCAAGTTCTCACACATGCTAGCGTAATTCACTGTGTAGCCCAGGCAGCCCTGCACTGGGACCCTCCTGCCTCCCTAACAGTTACAGGCATGTGCCACCGTCTAGTGCCGTCGTTGTTTTGAAGGAACATCCATTCTGTTCTCTCCTCTTAGTCTGCACCTGTCTGGAGTGGGAAAAGTCCATTTCCTTCTGTCTTCTCTAGTACTAGGAGTCAGCAGCTAGCCTCGTGGTTTGGAGGGAAACAGGAGTCAGCCAGGTGGGTGCAGCTCATTCGTGAGCTCATGGCTAGGGGCCCGACCCTGGAACGTCTGTCTGAGTCGGTTCTGTGGACGATGCCTTGCTTATTCATGGCTCTCCTCCCTCCATAGGATGGGCTGTGTGCACCCCTCTGCTTACAGAGAAGCAATGGCATATGACAAGGGGGGGATGCTGTAATTGCTACTAGGGAGACCATGGACCATGTCTTCCTTCCCACGGGGAGCTGCCAATGTGGAAAATGCATGCCCTTCCCTAGTCTGCTGGTCAAAGAAGTAGGCACAGTAGCTCAGGTTGGCTGGTACCCCAGCCTCAACCATAGGTTGATTTTAAGGTTCAGGGGCTTCCGGCTGGGGTGTGGCTCCATAGTGCCTGCAGCATAAACATGAAGACCCCAGTTTGAATCTCCAGCACCCACATAAAAGCCAAACAAATCTCCAAGTGACTGTAACCCTGGTTCTGGGTGGGGCAGCGGGGTGTGTGGGGGCCTGGAGTGATGCCTGGTGAGCTCCGGGTTCAGGGAAAGCCCCTGTCTTGACGAAGTGGAGAATAGAGGATGTACCTGACGGTCTCTGGCCACACACTTGTACCTACGCCTGCGTGTCCCACACTAAAGAATCTGGGCATCTTTACTATCCTCAAGGCCTTCCTTCTCTCCTCCTCCAGGCCAACCAGGATCTCCCAACCCGAAGACAGCAGGCAGCCCAGTAATGTGATCAGACAGCCGTTGGGTCCTGACGGGTCACAAGGCTTCAAACAGCGCAGATAAATGCAGGCAAGAAAGGACGCCGCTGCTGCCACCACCGCCTCCTGGACGGTCTGCCATGGGTCACACTGCTGTGGCAGATGGCTGGACTTGAGCAGAGGGAATAACCTGACTTACTTGCACTGTGATCCCCCTTGCTCCGCCCACTGTGACCTTGAACCCCATGCACTGTGACCTCTGCCTCCCCCCCTTCCCACTGTGATTGGCATGTTGACAAGGGCTGTCCCAAGTCAATAGAAAGGGAAAGGGTGGGGAGGATTAGGGGAGCCTACCAAGGACTCAGAGTAGAGGGTCAGACAGTGCCACTTGGCCACTTGGGGTAAAGCCAGTGCCAGCAATAACAGTTTATCATGCTCATTAATTTGGGATTTCAAAACACAAATGAGAACTTTCCCCACCCACCCCAAGTGCATGTCGCCATCACTTAAAAGTTCCATTGAAAATATCCTTTTTTTTTTTTCCTTCCTATTTTTGTTTGTTTATACAAATACCTGATTTGCAAGAAAAAGTGCATGAAAGAGGTTTCAGCAGTTTAATGAAATTTTAATTGAGAAAGGGTAGTTAGTAGTCACTTAAAAGATGTTTCTAGGAAATTTGCTAGGAACATTAACCAATAGGAGTTCGATGAGCTTAGCTTCTGTATTCCTACTGCTGCCCAGAAGAGAGGCCAGGCTCGGGAGCCCCCATAGATGAGCATCTGTGCCTAAATCGCCTTCCTCCAGCCAAGTCCCAGCTAGGTTGCCTAGAGATAGCGCAGAGAGCCTGGGGGAGGGACTGACCCCATGTTAGTATTGTGAGAGATGGGGAAAGTGACAGGCTTCCCCTTCCCACACCCCTCAGGGTGGGCTGGCTCCCTACCAGCCAGGTTCGCTGCTTCTAGAGGAGGGCACAGAGTGACTCTGGGCTCAGAAAGGCAGTGGGGACACTTATCCAGTGTTTGCTGTCGGCACAAGCCCAAGAGAGTGTCTGGCTCCAGAACTCTAGGCCTCTGACTGGGGTGGTCAGAGTAGAGAGGCCTGTCCCTTCTAGCAAGACTGGATGGAACACTTAAGGATCTGTGGCCCTGGCTCAGAGACTGTACTGGAATGTTGCCTGGTGAAATGAGTGGGACTGGAGCAGCCGGGGAAGCATTGGGAAAGACAGACTGTGCATTGCAAAGGCAGATGGCCGGCAGGTTCCTCGGAGACCTCTGCTGCCCCTTCCCTCCCTGAGCAGAACAAGGCCGGCATGAAGGCCATCTCTGTCCCTGAGCCTGGGGGGGTTGCTTTGGCTCTCAGTGGGAGAGGCTTGAGAGGGCGGCTGTGCCCCATTAGGTGCTCTCTGGCTTTGTGGTCTCCTCCAATGCACTTGGCCTTACCCCTCGGCCAGCCTGACAGCCGACCAGCACTCTCCTGACCAGCACTCGGGTGTGGGAGTGGGCGGGGTGGGGTGGGATTAGGGCAGCCATAGCGGCCAAGGCCAAGGATCACACCGCCTTCGGTTCCTCTGGCTTGTGCGCTGTAGCAATGGCCCACATCATCTTCCCCTTAGGAAAAGTCTTCCCCAGCACAGCCCTAGATCTGCCTGAAACCAGGGGCCATCTATGAGTGAGCCGGGACAGCCTCAGCAGGAGGGCCGGCCACCCCCAGGGTAGGAAGGAACTTGGCTGCTAGCTCAGAGTCTAGGGTCCACCCACAGGGGCTAGTGGTTTTGGTTGAAGGACAGACTGCCCTTTCTTTGGAGAAGGGTGCAGAAACCCTGCTTGCCTGATCCCCACTAGTGGAAGCCAAGGGCGGGTGGCATCTGCACGTTGAGAGCTCACAAGAGTGGCTCTCCCATCTCAGTCTGGCCAAAGAAGGCCCTGCCCACAGTGCACCTGCCTCCCCACGCCCACCAGCAGTCATGCCTTTGGCCTCCTAGGTGAGAGGTGGCCGGCACCACTGAAGAAGGAAAGGAAGGAAGGAAGGAAAACAGACTGGTGTTGGGGGAGGGGTATGGGAAACGGTTTGGATTTTGTGTGTGTGTTTGTGGGGTTTATTTTGTGTGTGTGTTTCCATTTTTTTGTAGTTGTCTATAACTCCATAAGTGCTTTTTTTTTTTTTTTTTTTTTTTTTTTTTTTTTTTTTTTTTTTTTTTTTTTTTTTTTTTTTTTTTTTTTTTTTTTTTTTTTTTTTTTTTTTTTTTTTTTTTTTTTT